>JANIJG010014497.1:0-30722 GCA_024611175.1 Megaceryle torquata
GCGGCCGGGGGCGGGGGGGGGGGCGCGCCGCGCGCGGCGGGGCCCGCCGGGGTGGGCGGGGGGGGGGGGGGGGGGGGGGGGGGGGGGGGGGGGGGGGGGGGGGGGGGCGGGACAGGACGACACAAGGCAAGGGCAGATCCTGCCAGCATTGCATGGGCGCTGCCAGGAATACAGCGATTGGTTTTGGGGCTCCACGGGCAGCTCTAAAGCCCCGAGGCTGCAACCCCAGCATGAACTTGCAGCCCCAGGGCAGGAGCGGGGATGTGTCCCCCAGCTGGGGGGTGGCCGTGTCCCCCTGACCATGCAGGGCCGTGCTGTGGTGGGGTGCTCCCTGCACCACCCACAGCCAAGAGGTGATCTGAGAATCGCTGCTCACACCAGACCAACTGCTGACTGTCCGCAGGGCAGGAGCCATCCACGACCCCTGCCCAGCTGGCTGGAGGGGGAACGGACCAGTGCAGGATGGGAGTGTGCTCCGACCTTGTGTCACTGCTTGGGTTGGGGTCCAGGCTGGATCTGTCCCCCTCCCCAGAGTGTCAGGGGTCCCCACAGGCAGCCCATGTGAGAGCTGGCAGCACAGCAGCCCTGTGGGGGGCTCTTGGAGGTGCCGAAAGAGCTTTGGACAGACACGACATCCCCGATGGCTCTCTGGCTGCGCGCTCAGCGGGAGTGATCGTGTCATTCCAAAGCCGTCTCTCTCCGGGGGATGGATCCTTCCCGGGCACCGCTCACCCCTGCTGGCACTGGGGGACTGCAGGGGGCCAGGGCGAGCCTGGTGCAGGCTGGTGCCAGCAGGAAGCTCATGCAGCATCTTGTGACCCATGCCGGAGTGGCAGATGGCCACATCCCCACTGTGGCCAGCAGCCGGGGCCGCCACTTGTCACGCCTGCCCCAGCGGTTAGTCCCCAGGAAGTGAGCTGCTATTTTTATCTGTTGGGGGCACAAAACCACCAGAGAACCCCTAGCCCCGGCATGGGGTGCTGAGATGTGAGGCTGCGCACCAGTGCTTCCCCATACCGACACCCCCCTTCTCCCAGTGTGGCTTCCACACTCTGCCCCAGCCCCATGGAGGGATTGAAGCGGGGCAAGCAGCTCTTGCCCCATGCCTGGCCTGGTGTGGGGCAGTGGCAGGCAGTGGGGTGGGGGTGCATGGAGCGAGGCGGGGGCAGGAGTGCGGGTAACGAAACCCCAGGGCAGCTGGGCACAGTGGGGACAGCTGCTTTTGGGATTCCGTTGCCCGCACTGGCGCCATGGAGGGATGGGCACAGGGGCCACTAAAACAACACCCCGACCCCAGGATGGCCAGTAGGCCAAGGCTGGGGGAGAGGGCGACTTACCGCCAGGCAGTAGGGCAGAGGAGCTGCAGCCGCGCCGGTTGTGGCTGGGGGTGCCGGTAGAGGCTGGGGTTATGCCACGGGCCGGGTGCCAAGGGGAGGGCGGCGCGGCCGAGCCAAAAGGAAACTGCTCCGAACAAAGCCCCGGTGGGGCTGGAGCATCTGGTGCCAGTCCAGCAGCCCGGGGCTGCTGGGGCCCGCAAACCCGAGCCGGCCCCGAGGGAGGGGACCCGCCCCGGCACGTGCGCCCGGCGGCGGCACGGCACAGCACGGCCCCCGATGCCGCCCGGCCCCGCCAAGGAGGCCCTCGGGCACCCGCCGTGGGGGAAGTGAAAGCCTGTGGGGAAGCCCGGCAGCTGCACGTGGTGCGCACACGGTGCTCGCCAGGGGAGGCCCGGGACCCTGCCGTTGATAGTGGGTGCCCGTCTGTGGGGTGCTGGGGATTCCCGACACCTCCCCTCCTTGCCACCGAACGGCGGGAAGGTCCCGTCGCCGACGCCAGGGAGCTTTCCGGTAACGCCCGTGGTGTCAGGGCTCTGGCTGGCCCCTGGTGAGCGGTACAGGGTGGGGGACGTGGGTCCCCAGCCCCAGGGCACCTACTTCATTACCCAGTCCCCTGCCACCCGCTGCCACCAGCCCCTGAGCTGTGCCGAGCGTGGAGAGGAAACCGGCAACCTGCGGTGCTTGGGGGAGAGGAGTCACGGCGGCGGCATGAGGGGCCCAGCCCCGACTGACAGTAGCCGCCCCACCAAGGGCCACACCGTTCCGAGGCACAAGACCGGGGCAGAACCGTGCCGGGGCCGCAGCAGGGAGCCCTGGGCAGCCTCGGGACACCGGCGGGGCCGGACGCGAGGCCGGGCAGAAGCACAGCCAAGCCCCGGTCCCGCTCCCTCCCGCCGTCCGGCCCGGCCGCCCGCAGGGTAACGGGGACCCAGGACCGGGAGCCGCCCGCTCCCCTCTCACCTCCGGCCCCGCAGCCTCCGGTGCAGCAGCCCGGGCCGGTTCGCGGCCCTCCCGGAGGCGGGGATCGGGGCGTCCCAGGCTGGACCCCTGCGCCGCTGGGGCAGCGCAGCCCGCGGTGCCGCCCGCCGCCGCCGCCGCCGCCGCTGCTGCTGCTGCTGCTGCTTTCGGTTTCGCTCCGACGCTGTCCGGAGCCCGCCCCGAGGGGAGGATGATGGTGGGTAGGGGTGTGTGAGCGTGTCCCTCCCTCCCCGTCGCCTCTCCGCTGGAGGTTGGAGCGCAGGAGGTTGGAGCCCCGGGGGGAGGGGGGGGAGGGGGGCGGCTCGGCCCGGCCCCGCTCCCGCCCCCGGTGCCACTGTCCCAAGCCGACCAGCGGCCCCGGCAGCGGCCGCCAGGGGGCGCGGCCGGGGCGGGGCGGGGCGCGCCGAAGGGGCGGGGCCGCTCTGCGCTTCCGGTGGCGGCGCGGAGATGGCGGTGGCGGCGCTGCGGCTGCTGGGCCCAGCGGCACGGCGGGCGGCGGGCGGGTACCGGCACCGGGGCCATGGCTGGCACCCTGGGGCTGGGCGGAAGGGGGTCGCTGTGTGGCCCCAGGGGCGGTGGCCGGGGAGCTGATGGGGGTTGTCCGTGGGGCGACCGTGGGGCTGACTATGAGCCTTCTGTGTCCGAGCTGCTCCCCGTCCCCGTAGGGTGCCGTGCCGCGCTCACCGCCTCACGCCGGCGGACGATGAGCTCTACCAGAGAACGCGGGTGACGGTGCTGCAACCGGAGTCCCCCAACATCATGTTCATCGAGGGCTACACCAACCGCGGCTTCACCATCAGTGGGGACGTGGTAGTGGGGCCCTGCGCCATCCTGCCCCGCGCCATCCTCCAGTGGAACGTGAGTGCCGCGCGGTGGGGAAGGGGCTGCTGGCCCCGGCTCTGTCTGCCACACTCAATGCCATTGCTGTCCTCGCAGGTTGGCTCCTACAGGGACATCTCGCATGAGAGCCTGTCACTATTCCGGCTGCTGGAGCCCCAGATAGGTACGTGAGTGGCCAGGCTGGCTCCTGAGCTGTGCTGAGCTGCTGACAGAGCTCAGCTACCCTTCGGGGCCAGCCCAGCCTGCAGTGCCCTGCAGCATTTTTTGGGGAGTGAGCTGCTCTCTGGCATCCTTTTATTCTGCAGCAGCAGCTGGAAGGGTGCAGCAGGGCAGGAGGTGCACAACAGGACAGGCTTCCCCCTCATTTGGTCTCCTGCAGGAGTGGATGCTGGGGAGCTGTTGGTTCCTGCAGGGAGGGCAGGTCTGGGCCGAGTGCAGCCCTGCCCACCCTTGTCTGTGGTCATGTCCTGATTGCAGAGATCCTGGTGCTGGGCACAGGAGACAGGGTGGAGCGGCTGCACCCCATCATGCTGAAGCAGATGCGGAAGTGTGGGATCGCTGTGGAGGTGCAGGACACGGTGAGGAGTGGTGTGCAGAGGATTGGGAGGGGTGATGGTCCTGGGATTCCCCCCTGCACCTCAGGGCTCTTTGGTTGCCGGTGGGTGGGCAGGAGGGAGGGGGGGGTTGGGTGCCCCATGGGGAAGGGCTGCATTTTCTGCCCGAGGACTGGGGCTTCAAGCCCTTTTCTATTTCACAGCCCAATGCATGTGCAACCTTCAACTTCTTGATAACTGAAAAGCGTATGGTAGCTGCTGGGCTCATCCCTCCACGGGGCACCTACATGGGAATGTAGGTGCTGCCTGTCACAGCTGCAGGCTGAGTGGCACTTCTCTTGCCTGCCTGAAGCCCCCAAGCATCACCACTCCTGTCGGAGAAACACTTTGAACTGAGCTATTGGAGCTGCTGGGTGGGTGGTGGCTCTGCACACAGGAAGGTGGTGTGAAATCTATGGTCTCAGCTCTGCCCCAAAGTCCCTGGTCCTGTGCAGGGCACAGCACAAGGCATAAGCATTGCTGACAGCACCACACCCACAGCCCTGTCTTTCTGCCAAGGTGGTGCCCACTGCCTTGGCAGTAAGAAGTCGTCACCCCGAGGCAGGGTGGAGGTTGGTGGGGTGAGCTACACGCTCCAGGCACGTTTGCAGCTCCACAAGGTAAATAAATGTAAATTGGAAGTACAAAACTAATCTGTGGTGGTTAATGCACAGCAAAGTAAGGCTGTAACGCACCAGTGGTGCCTGTGCCTGCTGCCAGTGTAGAGCTGGCCAGGCTGGAGAGGCTGGAGGTTGGACCATTGCAGCTCCCTGGGTACAGCCAGCACCGGCAGCTGGTGTGTCCCAGGTTACACTGACCTGTCCCAGCACTGGAGTCTCTCATGGCACCTCAAGCTGCAGTTGGTCTCTGGGTGCTGAACTGTCTCCCCACAGGCGCAGCTCAAGCAGGGGACATGGAAAATGTCCCTGCCCTGTTTTCCCTGGCTCATGGTTGTGGGTGCCACCCTTGGGGCCAGGGTAAGGGGGTGCAGGTACCTTAGTGCAGCCTTGTGCCCCAAACCCTGCTGCCTCTGCCCACCCAGGGGCACAGCTGCAATCCCCAGCCCTGAGCCAGACTGGGGAGCAGTGTTTGCTTCATGCATCAGCTGCAGTAAGGAATGTTTGTGATACCAGCACAATTACATTGTAATTCATGGCTCGGGTTTTAGCCTGTGTGAAGCTAAGCTGACATCACCATGCTGCAGAGTGTCTTTTCTCAGTTAACAACGTTAAAGTCCCAAAACCACTGCTGGTAAACAGGCAGCTCTTTGGCAGGAGTGACATTTACATGTGGTGGGACACACACAACCAATAGAGGTGTGACATACCTTTGTCACCCAGTGTTGCACACACAGGTAACCTGACGGAGCCAGGGAGGCTTGTACTGGTCAGCCATACAGAAAACCAAACACCAATGCCTGTACAAGCCCCTGCCCTTCCAGGTTCATTGTCCGTGCATCATCTGGCAAATAAACCATAGATGAAGCCTGGGAAAGTGATCCCAGTGATCGCACTTGCACCAGCTCTCCTCAGGCGGTGCAGCTGCTGGGGGATGTAAGGAAAGTGGGGGACGTTTAGGGAAAGGAGAAAGGTGGATTGTTGAGGACCACGTGTAGAGAAATGCAGGCTCCAGGTCCTGGTGTGTAAGCAGCTGCAGTGCAGAGCATTTCCAGGGGCGTGTGGGGGCTGTGCAAGCACCTACAGGGTAGCCCCGTGCTTACTGCAGCAGCTGGGCCAGGTACAGGGGTCCCAGAGCAGCCTTGATGTAAAATCCCCTTGCTTTCTGCTCTCTTTGGCATTATCCCTTCAGCCTTGTCTCAGGGTTGTCCCCTCCCTGTTCCCTGCCCTCCCTCACCCTGCAGTGTCCCTTCTGGGGCCATCAGGTGCTCCCAAAAGGGTTCCTCTGCAGGAAGCAATGGAGAGAGCTGAGGAAGAACATGGGCAGTACAGAAGAGGGGGTCTGGGCTGACACCAATGGCACATCTTTTCCTCTTTTATTGTAAAACACGGTCAACGCGTGCAAGGCCCCAGGCACCAGCCCAGGATCGCTGCTCCTGGTGGGGGGTGGGCCATCTCGCGTGGTGATGAAGCAGCCAAGGAACACAGGGAGCTCTGGGCAGCCCACAGAATAATGGCACTTCTGCAGCAAGAGCAGCTCCTGCACAGGGTGGTGTGAGGCTGTGTGGCACGATGACAGACATAGACAGACCTCCTTCAGAAGAGACGCTTCTCATACCTGCAAGGGGGGGCAGCAAACCTGAGGGCCCCTTTTACTGACCCACCTCACCCAGGGCAGGGCCCAGAGGTGCTGTCAGGACTGCGGTCAGGCCAGACACCAGGCTGTGGCTCAGCCCAGCTGCACAGTGTCAGGTGAAGCCAGCAGCAGGCCGAGCCCATGGCGTGCGGCAGCACTTAACTCCCCCCAACACCCACCCCAGGGAGATATGGGTCCTACCAGGAGCACTTACGAGTGGAGGCCGTGCACCCCGCCTTCCACCTGGGCGGACGTTGTCCTCTTCTCAAACTTCAGCTCTCCTGAGTACATCATGGCTCTGAGGAGGAAGGACAGGCATCACAAGCCAGCCAGAGTCCAGGAGGGACAGTGCTCTGGCACTGCTGGAGCAGCTCAGACAAGGGACACTGGTTCCTCCAGATTAGCCTTTGCTGTGCTCCCAAGAGCTGGACAGAGTAAGGGAACCCAAACATTTCAAGCCCAGACAGCTGAATACCCAAGAGACCACACTCCTGCATCCCTGGGGGTGGCTAACCTATGATGCAGTGTCCACTGGAGTTGAGGGAGGAAGGCTACGGCAAAGTCACACAATGCAGAACACACTGCAGATTGGGTACAGCTTGCCCAGGAACACCACATGGAAGCACCATGACCTAAATAGAACACAAGCAAGGGGAAGCACTCACCGGACTTGGGTCAGGCTCTTGGCACCAATATCCTGGCAGGAATGCTGGATCCCAGCAATCAGGTATGGAATGAACTTGTGTATAGAGCCCTTGTCCTGCACTGCACCAGAGACCCCCTGGGCCACTTTGATTTTGTCTGTCTCACTGCATGGAAGCACAAATCAAGGAAACTTGTGAAGCAGAGAAACTCCGAAAGCTTGATCTGCTGCCCCAAAGCACCATCTCTTACCTGAAATATCGGTTCTGGCTGCCCAAGTTCTTGTCCATGGCATCTAGCGAGCCCATGCCACGGTATTTCTTCAGCCTAATTCCATCCGAGAAGAAGTACTCGCCTGGGGCCTCCGTGGTGGCAGCCAGGAGAGAGCCCATCATCACTAATACACCAGGAACAGCATGTCAGCAACAGGAAGGCTGTGGCTACAAAACCCTTGAGGTCCATAGGCACAGCACTGTGCTGGACCTGCCCATGTCTCCAGCCACCTGCAGGTACATGCCCTCGTGCCCAGACTCTGATGCCCTATGGAAGCCCTTCCTAGAGTACTCCCTGCGAGGTGCAGGATCTGGCCACCTGATGCACAGCTCACCTGTGGAGGCCCCAAGCGCGAGGGCCTTTGCGATGTGCCCAACCGTCTGGATCCCTCCATCTGCAATCACAGGAACTCCAAATCTCCTGGCGTACTCAGACACCTTGTACACCGCCGTGGCCTGGGGACGGCCACACGCCAGCACTGCAGGTGGGGAGAGAGCAGAGCAAGGGTCAGCTCCACGTGGCAGCATGTTCCCTCCCCAGCAGGCCCCTTTTAGGCTTCCGGCACACACATGCTCCAGAACTTGGGAACGTACAAATCCCTGGATGCTCCTTCCCTAGGCCAAGTTGCAAGAGAAGCAGATGTTCAGGAGATGCCAGCTGGGACATCCTCATGGCCCTCGACTCCAAAAAGCTGTGGGTGACCCTGGGACTGGGATCTTTGACCAAAAGCCTGGGATCAGCCAAGACTTACAGCCAGTCCTGGTGCACAGCAGACGTGTGGGGAGCTTGGGAAGGAAGTGGAGCAGATTCCAGATGCCCCTCTCCAGAGCATCCCTTGCATGTAGCCATGTCCCACCACTCACTCCCTCCTAGTGGTGTCAGACCCCTTCTCCCTATACCCAGCAGTTGCATCATGTGCTTCTGGCATGGAAAGGCAGCTGGCTGGGAGCGAGCTGGTTCCTATATGTATGTATAGAAATATTTATATCTATACATCTGCACGCACACAAACACACATGCAGCAGTAGAAAATGAAATGGCAGGATGATCTGGTGGCTTACAACAAATAATTTATGTTCCAGCCCTTCAATATAGCGAGAATTGTCAAGTTTAGCTGCCCCATGGGAAGAGTTATCAGCTTTGGATTCACCTGCTCTTCCCAGTCAGTAGCAGTTAGAGGCTTCCCATTGTGTGAGGGAAAATCACCACAGGATACATCTTGTAACACATTTGTCAGCCACAGGCATGCAAGTACAGAGATAAGATTCTCTCAGGGAAACTTCTGCTCCCCACAATTAACTGGAGGCCTTTTCTCTGGTCACAGTTAGTCCAATACACCAGGTAAGATTATGGGCATGCAGGATTAGTACTTTGGAGAGTGAATTCCAGGTGTGGTTCAGCCTGCCCGGCAGCAGTGCTGGCAGCATACATCCCTGGCAGAGGAGTCTGCAGTCTCTGTGCTCCTGGCGCTCAGCAGCAGCTGCTGAGCAAGACTGGGAGCTGACACAGTCAAAGAACTCATTTTAATCGAGCAGAACTCGGCACTCAAACTTCGGGTCAGTCCATCAGGGAGAGTCTGCCAGCTGTAACATGAACGCTGTTGCTCTTAAAGAGATGGTCTCGTTCAGTACCGCACCGCTAAGGGGCATGTTGCAGCTGAAACGTGCTGCAAGGGTAGAACTCTGTGGAGGGAAGCACCCGAGTTTGGAGGCTCTAGAGCCCAGGGTCTATCAGATTGTGCCACAGATAGTGCAAGGCCTGCAGAAACCCCACCAGAGCAACCATGGAGACCAGCCCTTTAAGGAATAGCTTGGCTCAGGGCCCCTGGGAGCATCACACCATTCTGATTGCCCCAGTGCCCAGTGCCACAGCTTCAGAGCACAGGCTTCCAAAGCAGGTTCAGAGCACACACGCACACATACGCCGAGTGGTCTGGGTGAGGGTTCATCTTTTTCAGCCTATCTGCAAAGGGTGGCCCTACAAGAGCATCCGCTAGAGAAAACCTTCCAGGACCTTTAAGGGAATCCTCTCTCCCTTTGAGGTGGCTCAAAACTAGGAGAAAGGGCAAAATCCAAGGCTCATCTCAGGTGGCTGCTCAATCTGATAACATCAGAGAAGCAGAGAGTGGACAATGCTGCACTCTCTGCTGGGCAAAGGAAGAGCACTCCCTTTCCACAAGTGTCAGCAGGGAAAGATATGGTTCTGGTACACAGCTGCCAAGGTGGCCATACACAGTTAAGCCCCTCTGTAACCCCAGGGAGCTTGCTTCAAGTGAAGCTCAGCCACTGCACAACTTCCCTGCAGCTGGGGAGAGATTTAGAGCAGGATCAAGGACTGGTCAGGGATCACCTCCCAATGCTAGGTCAGCAGGGATGTGCCTGGCCAGAGATCAAGATGCAGTGAGAAAGCCAAGTCAAACTCCTAACTGGATTTTGGAGTGTAGGGTAGACAGGCCTGAGTGCCCTCAGCTTTGGCAGTTCAGACCCTGCTTTAGGAATTCAGAAAGGCTTCTCAGCTTCCATTTCAGATTCAAAACCAGTATCCAAAGCCACAAAACCCCAAGTGCATCTACAGCTAAATTATTCTCAAACAAGCAGTAGGGCCATGTGCAGCCAAATCAGGGTCCTGCTTCAAGACACGTAATTAGGGTTGGGAACAGGGCAAGTGACTTACTATAGGTGCCCGTGACAGTAGAAGGGCATTTGGGGCTGTGGGACTTTAGGTCTGGAGGGATCTTTGGAGCAGCTAAACAAAAACAAACACACACATTTTAGAGACAGAAGAACAGCAGCAGAACAAAGGACCCCAGCAGTGACCTGCTACTAGGCAGAGCTTACGGTGTGGGACAGAGCTGACCTTGCAGACCCTTCCTAGCCCAAGCCAAGCCAGAGGCCCAATCCAGCCCAGCCAGGCCCAGCAGTGTGCAGCGCGTGCTCACCCTACCCCAGCAGCCATCCAGGGAGGACCCCCTCACCCAAAGAGCCACAGTTCTTGCCCCAAGAGGGACAAAAACCTGGGGAGCTGCGGTTAAGAATTTTGCAACTACATCTCCTGTGGAGTGCCACATTCTACCTCTGCTCTGTTCCTTCCCCAAAACCAGCACCCAACCCCACCTCCCGCATCACCCTCTGGAAACATTCACCCCACTGCAGAATGAAGCATACCTCAGCAGGACCCCTGCCTCAGAGTCAGAGGACAACACTTGTGCCCTGGTTCTGCTCTGGCAATGGAATCATCAGCCCAAGGACACCACAACCTCCCTAGAAAGGTCACCCGAGACAGGCTGCCCTGACGGGGAAGCCCCCTGCAGTCAGAACTTCCACGGCCAGCAAAGCAGGAACACAACCTCGGTCCAGGGCTGCTCAAAGGCTCCATGCTGGTATCAGTAGAGCTAATGCAGCATCTTCAGCCATCAGCTACCCTCTTGCTACCTCTTGTGGCAAGGACCAAGTTGCCAGGGAGAGAGGGGCTGTGTTCGCAGGCTGCAGCACCTTGCACCACCACTTGGCATCTCACCTGCCAGGTTCAAAAGAAGGACTGAGCCTGTCCTCACAGCAGCCTTTCTCCAGGCCCTGGGCACACCCATCTCTGCCTTTTAGCTGAGGGTGCCACAGCCTGTGCCCACAGCATTAGCTCTGGCTACTGCAGAGACAGCAGCCAGAAATCCCATTCCAGCCTGGAAATTGCAGAAAAGCATCAAACCCAGCAGATCAATTCTCAAACATCACACACACTGCTGCCAGAGGGAAGGGGACTGGAGACAGCACAGAACACTTCACCCATGAGCACTGGGCACCCAAGAAGGCCCTCTCCCTGCAGGGCTGCCCGCCAGCCCCATCCCACACTGAGCCAGCAGCTCCACTCGGGCAAAGCCACGCGTGCCACCCCTGCTCTGCTCAGCTCAGTCAGTACTGGGAAATGCCTTTGCTGCTGCTGCTGCCACCCCAAAGGTGCAACCCAGCTGATGAGAACATCCTGGATGAAGGGGTGAAAGACGAAGGGTTTGCTGTTGGACACTGCCCTCACAACGGGAGAAGTCCATCCCAGCCATGCTGCTTTTCAGAGGGAATGTCTAATAAACAGATGTCTCCAGCCTATTTCAGAGACAGCTGATCTCTCTCACCTTCCTGTGTGATGCAGATGGAGCCACTGCCCATCCCGACTCTCAGGGCATCGACCCCTGCGTCAATAAGGTTCTTGGCCTGAGCAGCAGTCACAACTGTGGGGAGCAGAAACTGGTTTGAAGAGACACAAGCAGATTTGCACGCGATGCTGCTCTGCCCCGGTGCTTCCCCTGTGGCTGTGGACGTCCCCTGCCTGTGGCACCAGCCTGCACCACAGCCAGGCCTGGCTGTCCACTGCCACCAGGCCTATCTGCGAAAGCAGCAGGGGGTTCCTGTCCCAGCTGTCCCCAGGGTGTGAGATGACGCTGGCCCCGCAGGCTACTCTGCAACATGCTTACACGCAAAGGGTGAGATAGCAGAGGTTGCCACATGGTGCCAAGCACTCTTTGGGTCACACCAGGCACAAAGGGAGGGCAGAGCACTGGGCTGACAGCACCAGTAACACACCAGCCAGGTAAAAACAAGGGCTGCTGACCTCTGCTGTCAAGAGGTGGGAATATTTCCATTAGATTTCCACATTAAGCAATATTATTATTATTATTATGCAAAGTTTTAAACTGGTGCGTAAAATAAGCTAAGGTGTACCAGGCTACAGAGGACCATACTGCACTGTGCTGCAGAGCAAAGGTTTCAAAATATTTTCATCTGTTCCAGCAGCTGGGTACTGCCCAGTGTCTGCAGAGTGGTCTTGCTTTACTCCTCAAGCCAGAAGAAACCAGTATAAGTTGACAGACATTTACCAAGACAGCTGTTTCATTCACATCCCTGCAGCCCCCTCTATGTCTAAGAAACACACGTAATTTAAAGACAAGAAGAGTCTTCAACACATGCCTACCGTTTCCTCCAATAACTTGTAGGTTGGGATACTTCTCCTTAATATACTTTATCATATTGATCTGGAAGATGGAGTTCCCCTGAGAGGAATCCTGCAACAGAACGAAAACCCAGTTTCAAGACTTTCTGAAACAGATTACAAACACAGCTCCACAAAAGCCTCAGGTATTCACCCTGCTCACTGGGGTCTCTGCTAAGCTGGCTAAGCAGGCAAAATGACTCCCCAAACTGAGCACAGAACCAGAGGATGAGCTGCTGCCAAGACACTAACATACCTTCCCTGTACAAGGCAGTTTATTGTAAAGGCTTCAGTAATATCCTTCACTTCTAAACCCTGTGGCTTCTACAGGGGGCAACAGGCAGCAAGCACATCTGGCTGTGGATAAGAACCTTCTGGCTCTACCGACAGGAAACCATCAGCCCTGTCTCAAACCACAGGTGAAACGATGAATGTTCCTTGTGAAACCCAAAAGGGCCGGTGGAGGGGTGTGGGGCATCACTCCCTGCTGTGCAGCAGAGCCACTGAAATACCAGGTATCAATCACCAATCGCTCAGGACCTGCCAACCTCCATGAACCAGCCAATTCATGGTGTCTGTTAAACATTTCCATCTGCAAGGCTGCTCAGCCATGCCCTGAGAGCATGGTGGCCATGCAAGCTAACAATCAATGAGAAAGCAATGTGCAAATGCAGGCAGTGATGGCTGTGCCTGAACAGGCCAGAGGGGAGACCAGCAGAGCAGCTCTGGGCCGGCTGCTCCTGAGGTGGCTAAGAGAATAACACAGCAGCAAACACCAAACAGCTGAAGGGAAATTCAAGAAGCCAAATATTCAAAACCAGTGAGGAACATCAGAGATGATGGCAGCAGCCAGCAGGAAGCATTTGTAGAAGACTCTGACATTTCTCCTCTCAGTTTTCAAGGCTTCAGTGCATCCTACACACTCGCCTGAGCTCAAATAAATTTCCAGGCAAGAGGAATCCCCCGTTATTTGAGGACTCCAACCTGAACAAGACTGAGAGGTCAGCAGACTGCCACGTTCTAACCCAAAAGGGCCAGTAACAAAGATAGTAAGTGCCATGTTGCTGCTCCACTGTCAAGAGAGATTCATTTAAGCTGGATCCTCAGCCCACACAATGTTCCAGGCCTTTGGGTGGCTCACCAGCACTACGGCATCGACGCCAGCCTGCACCAGGAGGTCCAGCCGGTACTTGTCATCTTCGTGGGTCCCAATAGCAGCACCACAGAGCAGCTGCTTCTTGGAGTCCTTTGAAGCCAGAGGGTAGTCCCGGTTCTTCTTGAGATCAGTGCGGGCAATTATAGCCACCAGCTCATCATCTTCATTAACAATTGGCAGTTTGCCTTCGAATAAACAGAAAGAACATCATTGGAGATTTCTGGAGGGGATAGATATTAGCCTGGAGCAGTGCAGCAGACCAGGAGCACCAGGCAGGCAGCAAATGGTACAGGGTGAAGACTCAGAGAAGTGTGTTACCAAATCCTGCTTGCCCATGGATGCCAGCAGCCCTGGCTTGGGAAACAAAGCAAGGAGTTTGCAGGACTGGAGAAGGGCTCAGTATTCTCACACTGACTACAGAAAAAAGTGCATCTTTTTTAATAATTAGACCCACGACACTTGTGTTAAAAGTCAAATTACCAAACCCTGTCAGAGCTGAATTGACTGCCACATGTGAAGGCCAGGACAGAAAACTGAAGACGTGTGGCTGGACAGACAGGCACTCTCCAGCTGCCAGGCTGCCAAGAATCCCTCAACTTCAAATAGATTTGAGACGAATGCATGTGAACTCTGTACCCTGGCAGAGGGCTGCAGGCACTCTCTCCTCACTGTCCTCTCCTGATACTGGAACACAGCCTTCCCACATTCCACCCACGCAGGGACGTGTGCCCACATCCAACCACTGTTGCTCCCAGCTCAATGCTTCCACGTCTCTCCCTCATGTCACAGACATTCACAGGTACCTTTTTTACTCCTTTGCAAAATTTCATTTGCTTCTTTCAACATTACACCAGCCGGGGCCACAACAAGATCTTCCCGTTTTGTCATGATCTAGTGGGAGAAAGAAGATAAAATGTCACAAGAACTCCTTCACACTGATCTGAAAATACTGAGCCCCTGTGCCCACACAAAATGCTCCACAGCAGCCACGTGGGAGAGCTCTACAGACAAAGGAGCCCACAGCACAGCAACACGCCTCCAGAAAATCACAGGAACAGCCTCCAGCGGCCTATCCCCATGCAAGCAGTGGCCATCAGCCCCCAAACCCATTTGCGTAGTGAAAACAGGAGATGGCAGAGGGCCTCAGCAAGCCGAGGCAGAGTATCTAGAAGCAAGAGACAACTCTCATATGACCCTTGTTTGCGATGTCACCCAACCAGCCCTCCCTTTTAATACAGCACAGGCAAATAAGGGCTGGAGACACCTCCAGAGTCCCATGGTGTTCTGGCAGAAATGCTACCCCCAAGCTCGTTTTCAGCAGCAATTCCCAGCACACAAGCTCTGGAAGAGTTCCGCTCAGAATAGCCCACCACTGCTGCTGGCAAGGTCAGTGGGGCAAAGGAGTCTCTTCAATCCAAACAAACAAGCTCACTCTTGACAAACAAGCACCAGAACACAGCAATGGACAGAAGCTGGAACATGGGAATATCTGACATGGTACACAGAAAAACACCATTTATTACAACAATGGTCAAACACTAGAAGAGCAGCCCAAAGAGGCAATGAAATCTCCGTCCTTGGAGACACAGGCACAGCCCCACACAACCTACTCCAGATGAATGTGCTTCAAGCAGAAGGCTTGCAAGAGACTTCGAGGTCCCTTCCCACCCACAGTGTTCTGCAACCACAAACTTCATGTGGGATGTTTTCATAAAAGGTTACTCAAGAAGGCCTGGCAAAGCTAAAAGGAAACACTCTGACCGAGGAGTCTTCCCTTCTTGGGAAGGTAGATTAGTTGCACACAACAAAGAGCAAAAGTTTTAGCTATTTATACTATAAGAACAGACATTTTGCATCAGGAAAGAGATTCAATCCTCCTGCATCCATCCAAAATCCCGTCTGACAGAACCCACACCTCAGGAAAAGCCTGAGGAATCACAGACGTATCCTGACATGCTCTCTTAAGCGTGGGGGATCCATGAGCTTCCTGAGCTACAGGAGACCTGTGTGTTTAACTGGTTAGCAATGAGCAGCTCAGCAAGAGGAATGCTGGATGGCGAGTGGGGAGAGATCTAGGAGACTGTTCCTCTCCTTAGCCTTTCCTAGTGACAGAGGCAAGTACCAAATGCTAACAGCCACAAGCTTCCAACCTTGCAGCACTGAGCGATCCACATAAAGGGTGAGAGAAGATTCTTAACTGGCTCCTCTGAATGGGCCCCCATTGCTTCCAAGGGCCATCTGCACTTTTATAACCTACTCCTGGTTTAAGATTCCCATTACAGGTATTTATAGGCGAGTTCAGACCAAACATGGATGAGCATGTGATACCTGGTTCAGTCAGCAAGAGCTAAAAATAGTTGTTGAGTCAGGAGCAGAGGCTGGCCAAGAGGCACCGGTGGTGTAACCTGACAGTGCCTCAGGTCTACAGTTACACAGCTTGTGTAACAAGAACGCCAGAACTAACAGGAATCAGCAGCGCAGGGAGTGCTCTCCTGCACGAGCTGAGTTTGATGGTGCAGCATTGTAAAGGCTAAACTGCCAGTCTCCAAGTTCAGGGCGTTATTTTAAAGAGCAAGTAGCCTAGACGAGGCACACAGGGCAAGGCAGTCCAGAAAAGGAAGATCAGAACTTGGAGGGCTTGCTGGGCACAAAGCAGCTGCTCCAGGCCTGGTCAGCACCCATTGTGGGACCACAGCAGCAGCCAGAAAAACCAGTAACTAATGACTGAACCAGTGCAGAGCACCAGGTGAGAGAGGATGCGTTCCAACGCACAGCCCCGCAGGAGGAGTCATGCGAATGCTAACTGCACATCACTCTCCCATATACGCATGGCAGGAGTCGCAGAAAGAGCACAAATGAACAAGATGCTCTCCCCTGTAAACACAGCTACAGATGGACTCACAGAGCTAACGGGGAGCTGCTCCCTCTGGCTGGTACAGCACCCTTGGAGCCACACACTCACCCTTCTCATCACAAGCCACACTGCTTCCTAAGGCAGCACTTGCACCCATCAGCTGCTCACAAGCCCTTCTCACCTCGCCAAGGGGCAAGTCGTGCTCCGACTCTTTCAGGAAATCAATATCTCGAGATGAGATGATTCCAACCAGCTTGCCCCCCATCTTTCCATTGTCCGTGATGGGAATCCCACAGAATCCATGACGAGCTTTGGCTTCAAACACATCTCGCACTCGGTCATTGGGGCTCAGCACCACGGGGTCTGTGATGAATCCTTGCTCATATTTCTGAAAAGAAGCAGGTTCAGCAGACAGGCTAAAGCAGCACTGACAGACTGAGCAGGAGCTGGACAAGTGCCTGGTGGTTACCGCAGCTGCTCACAAAGGTCTGCAACCACTCAACCTGCCCACGTGCTCACCAGGTGGATGACTCCCAAACCATCACTGAGGCTCACCGAGGTAGCATTAGATTCCCAAGAGTTCCTGGGTAACCTCTTTCCTGAAATTATGGGGAATATTCCCACACCAAGAGGCCTGGTAGTTCCCAAATCCCAAGATGCGCATGGGACAGCACCCAACACAAAAGGTTTGTGCAGGCAACCATGGCAGTACCACTGTTTGGAACTGAGATGCAGCACACCTGAACAGTCTCCTCTCACAGCACCTTCCACAGGGCCAAACCCCACTGCCCACCTGCACAAAGTGCCTGAATAGCGCAGTTCATTGCTGCCGCTCCAGCTACTCACCTTCACCTTCCGCACTTCGTTGGCCTGGAACTCTGGGGTGCAGTTGTGGTGGATGAACCCAATTCCCCCGGTAAGCTGGTAACACAAAGGTGGCTGTTAAGTCTCTGCAGAAACCACGTCACCCTTCATTGGTGCAGATCCAGCAGGTGGTCATGGAGAGTTGGACCCCCTGGGCCACCCTCGGGGAGCTGCAGGGATGAGCGGGGTGCCTGCCTGCAGGCTCGGCTTCCCTTCCCTGAGTCTCCTTCTCTGGAGGGATTCCAAACTCGTCTGGACAATGTGATCCTGGGCCCCCTGCTCTGGGTGACCTGCTGGAGTAGGGGGGTGGTCCAGATGATCTCCAGAGGTCCCTTCCAGCCCCCACCACTCTGTCTCCTACAGGCTCGGTGTGTGCCAGGGAGGAGCCCATGGGCACGGCTTCACCCCGAGGGTGCTGCAGGGGATCCTTGAGGTAACCCCAGGGCAGACAAGCCCGTCTTCTACTCCCGCCATCATCTCGGTAAGGGTCCCCCCCCGGGGGACGCCGGCAGGACGCGCCCACCCTCGGGGCCGCACTCACCGCCATGGCGATGGCCATGCCGGCCTCGGTGACCGTGTCCATGGGGGAAGAGACCAGCGGAGTTTTCAGGGTGATCCTCTTGGTCAGCGCCGAGGTCAGGTCCTGGCAGGAAGGCAGGCAGCGGGCGGGAAGTGAGCGGCGGCACCGGACCCGGTCCAGCCCCCGGCCCGGCCCCCCGGCCCGCTCCCCCGGCCCGGCCACTCACCACCTGGTCCGCCGTGAAGTCGATGTACCCCGGGAGGATGAGGAAGTCACTGGGAGGATAATGAAGGAAGACGCATCAGCGACCGCACCGCCTTGGCGCCCCCGGCCCCGGCCCCGGCCCCACTCACTTGTAAGTGAGCCCATCGCCACAGCTGAAGAGCTGCTGCGCCGTCAGACCGTCGTCGGGCACGTAGCCGGTGCCGCCGCTGATGAGGTAGTCCGCCATGCCGCCGGCCCGCCGCGTGCCCGCCGTACCGGACCGCGCTGCACGGCCTTGCTCCGCGCGCCCCCGAGCGCACGCGCACCCCGACGGCGGCCGCGAGGGCTCAGGAGGCTCCGCCCCCCCCCCGCTCAGCGAGAGCACCGCCCAGAGCGGTTGTCGGAAGAGGCCGGGCGGCGGCCTCGCCCCCTGCGTCCCGGGAGGACAGCGCGGAGTCTTCCCGTCCGGGCCGGGGCCGCCCCAGCTAGGGCCCTGCGGGAGCGGCCCGGAGCCCGGCTGGTCGCTGATCTCCTGCGCCAGAAGAGACGCATCAGGGCTGCCCCGGGCTGCGTCGGCTGAGGCTGCACTGGGCCCTGTGGCAGCGGGCCCGTGGGTGGCAGCCGCCGCCAACCCCGTCCCAGCGACAGGAGCGGCAGGATAGCGCAGGGCCGGCAGCGGCCAGCCCGGTGAGACGGTGTCAGCGCGGCCGTCGGGAACCGCTCTGGGCCGTTCTTTGTTCCAGCCCGGTGCGTAGGAAGGGAGCGGTAAGAAGAGTAGCTGAACGCTAGGGGCGGCCCCGTACAGCGCCGTGGGACCCTCCCGAGCTTCGCCGACGCGGGCAGGGCCCGGGCGGGACCACGCGTGTTGGAACGGACTCGCCAGCGGTGGCTTGCATGGGAAGCGCTGCCTGCGGGCCCCACACGTTGAGTGTTGAGTTCGACGCTAGGTACTCCCAACAGCTTCAGAGGACAGAGAAGAATATGCTCAGCGGATCCGTGGTGGCTGTGGAGCTGGAATACACCAGCAAGATCCGAAAGCGGTCAGTAAGTCAAAGTGATCTACAAGAAGGATGGAAGTCAAAGAGGAGGAAGTGAGGCAAGTCTGGCAATGGGAGGGGAATGGAAGGTACAGAGGAGAGAGGGAATCGTGCTGAGGCAGCAGCCCTGCAGGGTGTGACCTGAGGTGATCCTGGTTGGGTGTTAGCCTGATGCAAACCCCCTCCTCCTGAAGCCCCCAGACCACACCACACAGAGCAATGCTGCAGAGAGAGTGGCTGCACTGTACTGTGGTGTAGCACCTTCCTGCCTGTGCTGCAGAGGGCACCTGGAGGGAGGATCTTGGAGAAGAGCAGTGGCAGGAGGACTGTGCCTGTGGGAGAGGAACAGGCACAAACACGTATCTGCCAGAGAGGAGAGCTGCAGGAACCAGCTATCAGATGTTTCCAGAATGAGGTGATCCCCTCCATGCAGACCTATTTGGACATCAGAAAAAGCCCCTATACTGCAGGCTACAGAACAACCTTCACCTCTGATGGCTGGTTTGCTTGTCATGATATACCAGATCTGGCCTCAGAGCATCAGGGAAATGAGGTGACCAGACCCCTTCTCACCCTGCTCTTGTATGACAGGCCTCCAAGGAAACCCACTATTTAACATGTTGAGGGAACTAAAGAATGGTGCTCCTGTACCTTCAACCATCTCATTGCAGTAGATTAAATCATTATCCAAAGATCAGCAAGTAGCTTTAAGAAAATGGGTTACTCATGTTCTCCAGCCGTAAGACACAGGTCTCCCAGAAAGCAAATGGCCCTTGTGTGGGATAATGACTTAGCTTGCTGTGAGACAGAAATACAGGCTAACTTAGTGCACTTTGGGAGAAAGGTTAAAGACATTTGCAATTATGAGACTCTTGTGCTATCTCTGGCAGTAGAGATCCACTAAGGTGGCAGCCAAACAGCTGAAGGCGGGAGCTTGGTGAAGGCAAGATGGTCCTGTTTCAGCTAAACCAACAAAAGCAAACAGCTCTTGCATAAATCTTGAAGGCTGTAGTGTCTGAGCGAAGACCTCTGCCTAATTAATATTAAAGTGTACACCCCTAAATATGGTAATGAGCCTAACAGAATACATGCTAAACATATATGAATATGTTCCTCATCCCTCCACCAAAATCAAGCAAAATGTCACCTAGAAGGCAGATTAGGGATTATGATACAAAAAAGGACAATGGCAACACCTCTCTGAGTGGGGAGCTGGTGTGGGGGGGTGAAGACTGAAAAGCCTGGTAGGGAGAGTTGATGGGCTGTACTCTTCCTCCACCCAAGACACAGATACCTCCTTGGTAAGATTTGTGCCTTCAGAACACAGTATACCTTTTCCTAGCATTACCATTACCTATTAGTGCTGTTACATGGCCCTGAGCCTCTGACTGTGCTGGATGCTACTGGGGAAGTACTAACTGAAGTTCCATTATCCTTTTCTGCAGTCAGTGCACTTATTGACATCTGTAAACCAATTGTATCTGTGGCTTTAATAAATCAAACCTATCTGGGTTAACTTTTAAACTGTCTTGGTGCAAGTCCTTAAGCTGACTCTGAAATGGGTAACTGCAGTATCGGTGTGAACCCTTAGCAGGCCACTGAGGCACAACCCTTAAACCTGCTTTTTGATGTTGCAGAATGCTCAGTGCAAACCCGTGGGCTCTGGCAGGGGAGCGAAACACCCCTGCCCTTAACATGAAACTTTATGTGCTGAGGTTCCTTGGTCAGGTTCAGTGCTGTAGTTCAGATGAAGATGTTTTGGTCTGAGTACAGTTGCCCAAAAGACAATGCAGAGTTTAGAGAGAGACCAGTTAAGCAAGGCTGTGGTAGATGTTGACTTTTACACAAGGGGAAAAAGACCCCCAAAAAGTGAGTCATGCTAAGGACAGAAGCAGGATTCTGGGGTGCCTTGTTTGGTCTCAACAGCAGCACAGAACAGAGGCCGCAGCTTCTAGAAGTCCTAGTTGTTTTCCACCAGAGCATGATTTTGCTTCTCACAGGAAAAGGCGGCGATGGCCTCAGCACAGGGATGTTCCCTTTGCTGTGAAAAAGGGGATAGGCAGCCAAAGCTTCCAGGGGCCCTCACCTACCTAAGAAGGGGCAGCCCTTGTACAGCTCAGAACCAGGGACAAGGACCCACAGTGCAATTTCAAACTTCAGCCCAAGCGAGCAGTAGTGATCCTGCTCCTACTACTGCAAATGGCAACACAAAGGCCATCACCTACAGTCAGTGTTAGCAGTGCTTGTCATCATGCAACGCTCTGAATTCTTGTTCCCTGACAACCTGCTAGAGAAGAGCACATTTCACCCTGGTTTTACTTCTTACTCAATCTGGGTCAAATCTCAGCCAAGAGTTGATTTCACCTCTCCAGACATTGATATCCCACAGTTTGCAGATTGCTTGGGCTAGGGAGCTCTAAGCAAAGCCCTGTCCTCTGCAGTAAATGAAACATCTGGGCTTACCCTCCCAAAAGCAGTAACCAGTAGCAGCACTGAGGTGCTCATTTCATGAGGCAGGGGTCAGAAATAGTCTTTCCCGGGAACACCCCGCCTTCTGAGGACACACACCCTCAAGCCCATGTTACCTGTCCCAGGATCAGCAGAGCCCAAGGCATCGTGCCAGGCCTAGATCAGTTTAACAGGTCTCTCTACCTTTTATTTTAAATAAGGACAGGGCTAACAAAAGTATGCTGGGCCATTCTGCTAGAGCACAGGCACAGGGGTAAACAGGCAAGTTGGCTTCTGTTCCAGTAGATACACCAGACACAGTTTAATGGTTCTCAAACAGACTACGACAGAGGCTGCAGGGAAAAACATTTTATTTCCAAGCAGATTACAAAGAGCAGAGAATATAAGAGTAAAATTAAATTAAAAAAATAGTTGAGTGCATCTCTTTAAAATGATTTGTAGTGTGAGTTACTCACGGGGCAAAGCTACTGGAGAGTTCTGAAGGTCACTTTGCAGGATGCCAATCACATGTGCTGTTTAGACCACGGTCAACACGGGAGGGACAGACAAAACGTATTTTGCATATAGGCTGCACACTCATTATCAAGCGAGGCTCTGGGCTGCAACTGGACCCTGCCTTTCCGAGACACCCCCTCCACCTCATTCTCTCCTGCAGTTCCCTCTCAAAAGTTCTAGATGTGATTTATTGCTGCTGTAAGTGGGTTCAAACTGCCTCCCCATTCTGATGGGCAAAAATGAGAACAGAGAAACAGGCAAATGTGGCTGTCATGTGCAAGGTTATTCAGGGAAAGTGCAGCACTGAAAGCTGAGCTTCAGCCACGCAAGAAAGGGAACCAACGAGTAGGAGACACAGCAATCACTTCAGAGATTTTGGGGCAGCGTGTCAGTGAGACTTCTGGAAGAAGATTGGAGATGCTCCTTAAGGTAGGAAGATGCTCAAGCTGAGAAGGGCTCTTTTCCTATGCGTTGGCACCAGTGAAACAGAACAGGCTGAAACATCAGGGTAAGGTACATTCCTTGGAGTAGTTGGGAGGAACAATCCAGCAAGAAGATTGGGAGAAAAGCCCCATAAAGGGTGGAAGACAGTTTAAATCACTGTTGAAGTGGGATAAAAAAAGTCTGAACACTAATTGCAAGTCACTAGTAAACTTGGATGAGAATTCAGTTTGGTTGGACTCTGCAGAGTCAAACAGTGTCTAGCAGCATTCAGACCAGCAAGAGGTTAATAGTTGGACTCGATCTTAAAAGGTCTTTTCCAACCTTCACAGTTCTAAGATGAGCAACTACTACATCATCAGGAGCTCCTCCACCCCACAGCTGCTCAGAGGGCTCTTCTCTACCACTTTGAGTGGTTCATATCACAGCATAGGAGGCTTGAAGATAACTAATCCATTCTACATACACCAAGGTGGACAATAGCAAGACTGTCTCCATTTCTGCCCTAGGAGCAACAGTGAAGAAAGAGATTCTTGTTTAGGGATCAGATTAAGTTATTTTGTTGTTGTTTGTTTTTATATTGGTCCAAGGCAGAACAGTTGAGGAACTACTTCAGACCTTGCCTCCCACCTAAAATCCAGGACATCTCTAGGGGTGAAGTAGCAACAGATAAGAACCCTGTTAACTTGGACTGTTTCCTTTATGCACCACTCTAGAGAGGAGTGAGGAACCACTCTCTATGCTGCTCTATGCTCTTCAGCCATTATCACTTAGAGGAAATGCTTGAACTCTTCAACGTAAATGAAAATCTAATGGTGCTGTGGACAAGTGCGTAAGAGGCTACAAGTTTTCTTAGGAAAGCAATGCTATTAGTGTCAAGAACTAGGACAACACACGAGTCTCATGTCAGAACATGAAGTGCTTTACAGTAGTCAGTCATACTCTGCTTTCTATCATTCCTTTCATACCACAGAGACAAGATGGGCATAGTTCAAAACCAACAATACAGGGTCTCCAGCTTGACTTCTCAGCTTTGTTTATTTAGAAATGGATGCATTTTCAGCCTGTCTCACACAAGGCATAGGGCATGGAGAGCTCTTGTCTAATATATACACACAGAAGAGCTGGCAGTTTGGCACTCTGAGCCGAGGGGGAATGCCCTTTAAGCAGCAGTCAAGCTGGTTATAGCAAAGTGTTAAAAAGCTATTTTACATGTTTGACTGGGAACACTTCCCAGAACTTGGATAGCAAGTTTAATCCAGAGCACTCTTCTGTGCTACTCTGTGCACGTCTTCCTATGAGCCCCTAAAAGGGAGCAGATTGTGTTCTTCACTGTCAAAGAACATAGTATTGATATCCTAGCAATACTGTACCTTTTAAACTAGCTCCAGAGAGCCAGACTAGAAGCCAGGCCCAGGAAAATAATCCTTATGTCACAGTATATCGATTGTCTCTAAAAATAGGGAATGAAGTTAACATGGTGGACATTCTGATGAGACAGTACAGAACAGTGCAGCAGTCCACTTCTCTGTCAGCAAATCCCTCTCCGATGTATGTCCAAACAATGAGAAAATAATGGAAACACTTCAGTCTGTCAGGACAAAGCCAATTGTCAGGAGATGTCCACAGCTCACCATGTGCCAAGTTCCCCCAATCCTAAGTGGTCCACTCCAAGATCAAGGAGAACTTTTCACCTACAAAGATTTTAGATCACCCTGAGGTTAAGGGTAGAGCAAGGAAAGTGCACAATCTAGAATTTTAAGGTTACATAGAATTGTTTCCCCAGATAGCTGAAGTATCTGTTCAACCCTAACCTGGAACTGCCCTAATATTCTGTCAAATTATTCCTGCTTCTGGCAATTTTTATAGTAAGAAGTGACTCCCTTGGGAGCCACCTAATGAAGCAACTTGTATACTGGGTATCTGGCAGATGACTCATGCTGAGATGCAGTTATGCTGGAGCCAGCTTCCCATGAAGTACTGCAGAGCATGCACCAGAACTCAAGCACGGGTGCCTGCAGCTCCTCTCATCTCTTTGCAACTCTGTTCAGATGACGGGACAAACTGACCAAAAGAATGGGAAATCCACTCCGTGCAGGCCTGTTGGGCATCCTGAGCAACAAGCACACCAAACTGCTTGAAACAGTGGGAGCTTGCCCCTAACTGTGTCCTTAAATACTTAATTTAGGGCCAGGAATGGATATTCCAGTCACTGAGATATGGTAAAGTGATTACAGGCTTTTAACAGCTGAAGCTGCATTAGCCATCCCAACAGCTACCCCACCAGGGGCAACTGCTGGCTCCCAACAGCTGAACTGAGGGTGCATGTTGCCAGCACTACACATCACCTGGGCACCATCTTCCCAAATCACCCACTGGGTTCTGGGCATCAACCCCAGGCTGTTATCCCCTGGCATAACTCTTGAGGGCAGACACGGAGCCAAGAGTCTACTTTAGAGCACAGGTATTAATATACAACCTTGCCCTTCTGTAGCTACTTGAGCACAGAGTCCTGTACAGAGAGTAAACCACTCACTCTGACAAGCAACCCAAGCACATATGCTTCCTCACAAACACCAGCATCAATAGTAAGCATCAGAGGCTTCAAGTCTCTCCAGGCCCTCACACCTCAATGCTGCTCAAGAGCACAAAGACAGGAAACATTGCCAGCTACTCTCATCACTGACTCTGCACACAGCTGACAGAGGGCAGACCTTCCTTCTCAACACAGACAGGTGCTGGTCAATATAAGCTTCAGAAAAACTGCTTGCCTGTACACAAGCTTAAGTTCTTTTACTGTAATATGTATTTAAATATAGACCTATATATTTTGAAACAGGGAATGAACATGAGATGAAGCACAGAAAACAAGTTCAAGAAGCAGAGCCATCTCTGCATCCAAGAAGCTGGTGGCACAAATAACAAGCCCGGCTAGAGTGATCTCCCATTTCAAGCATGGTTGGCTACCTGCTGGCTTCAGAAGAGCAGACTATTTGTTAATGATACAAAATACAGCAACCATTTAAGACGCAGCAAGGCAAGGCTACAGGGCTGGGGTTTACGATCATGAATAATGCCAGAAGCTACACAGCTGTGTTAAAAACTGTGAAAAGGCTGTTAAACTGCAGGAGTAAGCCACATGCTGCTCCTGGAAGGCCTTTTCCCTCCAACACCCCTCCATCATGCCGTTGGTGTGATGTGTTTGTAAAGGTGGGAAGAGGGGGATTTGCCTCGGGGTGAAGCCTCACAGGCTGGCCACAGAACATTAGGACAGTCTGATCTGGTCTCACAGATCCCATGTTCCTAACCTGACACTAAGCTTCCATCAGCAAGCAGACATTCAGGTCCTTCAACAGAACTTAATCCCCTTCTACCTTCCTAATTTGTAGGAGTGAAAGAAGTCCAGTGGAGTCAAGCTGGAAAGCACAAACAGGGATGAGAACAACCAGTTTGCATACTGATCCTTGTATAATGCCCCCCCCCCCCCCACCCTCACAGCTCACTCTTCCCCAAATAAAGACACATTGTTCAATGGCATGTTGAAAAGACGTGCTCGTCATTCTTAATAAACAACTAGAGTAAAGAATACATAAGAGAAACAGGGTGGTATCTTTATATGATACACAAGTGTATGTTACAAGAATTCCATCAGGCACAGGAGCCTCAAGGTTTAAGGCCTCAACGTTAGGCCAAAAAAGAAGAGTGTGGTAAAGTTTGTACTTTTAACATCTAAAAACGTCACTTAAAGGTCTGAATAGAAATCCTTGGTTTGGGTTTGTTTGTTGGGTTTTTTTTTCTTGTATAAATCACAATTGCAGTTCACTCTCTCCTCTTCCTTCCAAGATAACAGCAAATTAATGTCCAAGCACAAAAAAAAGAAGATGCCTGCCTCTCCTCCACTGGCTGAGCAGGTCCATCCATCATTCTGTGCCCTCTAGGCTGCACATGCTCCAAGGAGCCAGAGGCCCCAGCCATCCAGGCCAATCCTGTAGTTCATGTTTTCTACATCATAAAAAAAGAACAGAGTCAACCAGCAGCTTTCCACAGCTCCCAGCTTGCAGGGGATATGCAGCCTCCAATGGTTCCAACAGTTTGGTGTGTTGGGTAGGATACACAATGGGTAGGTTTTCCTTTAGATTCTTTTAAAGAGAAGAAGCCTAAAAGGGCTTCATAACTACACCAATAAAAAACCAAAAACTTAGGCATCTCCTTTAGTGTAAAAGTCTGTACAATTTATCTTTGCTTGTCCCTCCCCCATCACCATGCCCCACCCCTTCTGAGCCAAGAAGGATGCCTTAGTGCATGGTGCTGGCATTAGCCACAGCAATAGCTTCCTGAATCTCTCGTATCACCAGGATCCGGGTGAGCATCTGCTCCATCTGCTCTCTGCTGATCGGCTGGATGGAATACCAGATAGGGCTGTTGGGGGCCACCACTGGCTCTGGTGTCAAGTAAAACGTGTCGTTCCGGCCTTTCACACTCTGGGGGCTGCATGAGGAAGATCAGAAACAACCAGACTAACAGAATGTCCTGGAGGACTACCACCGTCCTCACCCCAGGCTTCACAATGCCCAAGAGTAAACATCTGGCTGATGAGAAGTGAAGGCACAGAGTTACACCTAGGGGCAACAGTGGTCCCAAAGTTTTTAGGCCATGCCAAGGTTACAAAGCCATGGTAATAACTACAAGAATGTCAGTTTATTTCACACTGATAACACACACATGGCTTTAGGGGTCTTTCTTTTCAGGCCAGCTGCAGACCCATCTGTGCAGAGAAATGTTTACGTTGGCAGAATCATGATTTAGATCCGAGTCCTTTGAGGCTCCCTCCAATCTTCACAGAAAGTCCTCATTTTTGTTCAGAAGCCAATCTGAAAAGGACTCTTAATTTCATCTCAAGCAGTGGATGCTTCCAGATGACTTGCAAGTCATCCGCAACAGCAAGCTCATGCCAACACTGCAAACCTCCAGAGTGAGCACGCGATTAAGGGCAGCCAGTTTCACAAATCAGAATGTGTCTCTCTAAATACCACAGAAGTTCAGCTTATGTGCCATCAGAGTAAACCCCACCCTCTCGCATCAACACCCCATCCCATTTAAGTAAAATTATGCAAATATAGAAACTGTGCCAGCAATTAAAAACAGCCCTGAAAACTAGGCTAGCTACAAGATGCAGCTTAACAGTCACAGAAGACAAGCAACTATACACAGGAACAAGAGCTCTCACCATTTGAAGAGGTAGAAGTCATACAGCTTTATCGGACACCTCAGGGGGTTCTCTGGATTCTCAGTCTGCTCTGCATACATGTCATCTGTAACTACAAACCAGCCCCCCAGAAGTCTGTCAGACACTGCAAACTGAGCAGTGCCACACAGCCTCAGCACCTTGTCACCACGCAAGAGCCACACACCTCTTCCACAGCAGAGCCACCTGGTTATAAACACTCAAAGCACTGTATGGAGAGCTTGCTTTATCCCAAGGCTACTGAACAAGCCAACCCAACCATATCCTTCTCTCCATTTCTCCCCCTACCTGCCCACAAAATGAGAGCAATCTCACTGCAGAGACTGCAACACCTCAGCTAAATCCTGGGGCCACGCTTTTTAGAGGACAGATTGTGCTTATGGATTCTATATGGGTTCACATGAGTTAAGATAAGAGAAGCCCTCCCAGAGAAGTTTCTCCCTCTGTTCACAGGAACTTACACCTAATAGCCACTATGCCCATAAAACCCAGAAGTAACAAAGAAGTTATCCTTAGCTCTTGATGAACCCTGTATGCGTCAGGTGAGCTACGTCCTCAGCCATAAGATCAGAAGGTAGTACGGTCTCCCAGGCAGAATGCCCAGAAAACTCATGCTGCTAGGCTGAAGGTAATGGGCAGACCCTTGGGTTCTCGTGGGCCTACCTGCAGGCATCTCCAGGTTCATCCACTTCCTTCAAGCCCAGTAAGTAAATATTCCCCAAGAAAACTTCAAGACACTACCTTTCTGTCCTGTCTGGTGTATGCCATGAGCCTTCAGATAGCGAATACTCGTGCTTTTATCCTTGGGATTAGAAGGGTTCTTCTTGGTCTGCCTCAAAACCTTGGAGAAGGCCAGCTTCATGTGCTGGTCTACTGTTTTCAACAGGAAGTATCTAAGCAAAAAGAGAACACCAGACATTCAGCGGCAAGTAAAGTATACAGTCAGCAGTGAGGCAGTTGTCTTTATTCATTGTAGGCCATCTGAAGCATAAACCAACACAGAATTAAACTGTTCCAGCAGCAAAGCATGCAACAACCACACATTCACTTTTCCTTCTCCTGGCTCATTTCCTTGTACTGCATCTGCCTTGCCTGATGGGGCTGCAAGAGGGTTCTGTGTGCAACCATTCAAAATTCATTATTTCACCCTAATCCTGGGCAGCAGTTTCCTATCAACCCTGTCAAGGTGTTTGAAATTCTTCTATTCCCCAAGAATCCCAAAGACCTAAGTACTTACTTTGTATTAAAAAACATCAGTGTAGTGAGCAAGGTGGAAGGGGAGTGAGCTCCTAGCTGTTTACACTCCCACAGCATCTCTTCTGTTACGTGACTGGAAAGGACATAACCTGCAATGATAAGTCAGCATCATGCCAGAAGACAATCACAGCAGGAACACAGGCAGCATTTTATAATCCATAAGTACTGGAGAACACACAAATCTTAAGGGAAGGAGGAGGAGGTTCCTCACTGATGTCAAGATTCACTACTGTGCAAGTAACTTTTTAAATAGCAGAGGCAGTTAGGAAACACTCGTACACACATACGTCAACCTCTAGCTGCAGAGAGTATGCTTCTGCAATACGCCTGCGCATCCCAGCTCAGAGAGAAATAAATATGCACTTAAACAGCTTTTAATTAATGGCTTGACTCCAATGCAGATGCTCCTAATCCAATATATGAGAGCGGGCAGGCCAGTGTAACAAATCAGCTCTTAGCCCTGTGCACAGCTTTAGTCAGCACACAGTGCCAAGTGATGTATTTGGACAGATGAGTAATCCTTTGATTCTCAGATTTCTTTTTTTTCTTTGTGTAGAAGAGAAATACTATACTCCAAATACACAGATAAACAGAAAAACAGACAGCAGTATGAACTCCAGGGCTTGGGGAATGACAAAGCACAAATTAAACAGCCAGGGTGAAAACAAAAGGATTCCAAAACTCACAGTGCTACTTATCCATCTAGCCAGTAACATCAGCTACTTTCTGAACAGTAGCAATAGCTTCTTCACTGATCAAAGGGAATGAGGTAATGAGAAACCAGATTTCTGTGCTCTGAAAATGTAGTTCTTCACAGGTTCTCAAAACCTGTCTCTTCTGGAACTGCTCCCCCCTCCCTGTTGCCATCATATTCTAAACACAGGGCCGAGGTGAGCTGCATTTGATTGCAGCGTTTAAGGCTCTAATCACACATTATTTATTTCTTTGACACTCAGTTGATCCTACAGACTGTATCCATCTGGCTACACAGCCACGTGACAGTGTTGTATTATCTCACAGCAACAATGCGTATTAGAGGCAAGATGTATTAGTACTTCAGATGAGGAAGCTTGATTCAGATCAAGGATCAACTGGCTTCCCAGTAAGCCAATCTCATGACTGTAAAGGCCCAACAATCTGCCTTTTGATGAGTGAAAAGTGATAGACAAATAATCCTCAATGACAAGCAGGGCCTGACATGTGGGGTAATTCCAGCATTCACTGAAGACACAACATTTTTCTTCCCTAGCAGCACAAGCTGTCCTAGGGACATTAAGTACTTCGAAAGTGTTTCTATTCGGAATACACTCATGTGTAGTTCAGTTTAAACATGCCAAACTCTGGAAAGCTTTAAAGTTCTTAAACAAAAAGTTCTTACCAAGGGGGGAAACACGGGGCTGTACGTCCTTGAGAACTTCATGCAGCCATTCAGTGAACCGAATATAGTAGAGGTCTGAGAAGATGTCATCTACTCTGCCATTTTCAAAGAGATACTGTAAGAGATTCACAACACAGTCCAGTTGAGGGGCAGGGGGCATACTTCTCAGATCAGACCTTGTCCGAAGGGCCCATGTACCCAGGTAGTCAAGTATTTTACAGCACAGCACTGAAGACTAACACATTCTACTTAAAGTGAGGGCCCCTGCACCCAGGCCAGTACAGGGTAGGTAATCTCAGTTAATCACAGGAATTCTAAGACAAAGAAAAAAACATCTTCGAAAACAAAGCTGGCTGTATTTCACCTTTTATTTCAGGTGTGTTCACAGCAGGTTATTTTATGTGACTGTCCTTCAGACACCACTTTTTCAGGTTAAGGAGAGAGATGCTCAATTCTAATCAGAATCTATCTCTGCTCCTGCAGCTCTTCCAGAAAGCACGCTAACATACCATCCCAGACTTCCCACACCACATGAATCTAAGTTCTTGCCTGATAAAGCTTCAACTAGATCTTTTGACATTGACAACTTCCTCAAACATCACCCAGCTTCCTCCCCCTGAAAGAAAACCTAAAAGGATTTATTATTCTCACCATGATACTGAACTCATTAATTCTTCACAAACATAACTTAGGAGGTGAAAGCACTGCTATGCATTAATGGCATTTCACATGGGTTTGTTTATTTTTTTTATTTTGTGTGGTTTTGTGGTTTGTTTTTTTTTTTTGTTTGTTTGTTGGGGTGTTTTGGGTTTGTTTTTTGGTTTTTTTTTTTTTTTTTTTTTTTTTTTTTTTTTGGGTGGGGTTTTTTTTTTTTTTTTTTTTTTTTTTTTTTTTTTTTTAAACTACTAC
>JANIJG010014498.1:8281-50889 GCA_024611175.1 Megaceryle torquata
TCTAATGGGAACAGAATCTAATGGGAACAGAATCTAATGGGAACAGAATCTAATGGGAACAGAATCTAATGGGAACAGAATCTAATGGGAACAATAAGCCACTAACTTTTTGCTTTTATTATCAGATGCCCTCTAGAAGAGGGAGCAGCTGAACTTGCAGCAGATCATGTAGCTTAGGCTGGACAGAGGGTTTGAGAAGAGATATAATGACTTGCTGCGACCAAGAGGAAAACTCTCGCTTAGATCATCCCTCTTCCCCTGCATCACTCACAGCCACACAACCCACTCTGCCTTCTCTGGGCTCTGGTGCTCCCCAGACAAGAAAATAGCAGAATAATATTTTTGTTTGTTTACTTTTTTATTGTTTTAGTGTTACATCAGTTTGTAGAAGGGTTTGTAAAGCATCACAGCCCATCTAAAGTGCAGGAAAGGGGAAAAGAGAAATTACAGCACATGGCAGTGTGTGCTCACAGATGTGTTCACTGCATCTCAGCAACATGTTTTTACTTTACAGCTCAGACAAACAGCTACTAGATCACAGGTCTCTGTACTTTCTGGTTCTCCCCTCCCCCCATGTTTCTCTTTTTACTCACTCATAATTAAGTTTGTTCAACTCAGCAACCCAGCAGGTAAAAATGCAAACCACATTTTTAATGGCTTTTGCTGATGATTTAGTAAGTTGCATCACCTAATACGTGATGAGTTCCTGAACCAGCTTTAAGGAGAGCTATGGGAACAGAGCCTGGGGCCTGGTAAAGGGGCCTGGCATCAGGAATGCGATGGAAAAGAGCAGAACTTCCCCTTGGATCAAACCTCTTTATTAAACCTTTACCTTGAATTACACCATCAGTAATGCTGCAAGGGTGGTCTAGTACACGTAAACACATTGAACTACTGCTGCCATTATCACATTCTCTAGGACAACATATGGAGATGCTACCAGATACTGTCTAAATGATGCCCCTCAAGAAGAACAGCTTATGTGGCAGATTCTTGCAAATGAGTCAAACTTTTTACGCTTGTCTTTTTAAAGATGACATCTACGCATAAACCTAATTCTTCAGGGAGAAACTGTGTGCGTTGCAAATTTGTACCCAGAAGAATACTGTCCACAGACCAGCTCTGTTCAGTCAGCCCCTAAAGACAGTCAAGTCAGTGAGAGCGCTTCCGCTACCCCTCAGAAGAGGCCTAAGAGGAGGCCCGGTCGGCCGGGACCGCCAGGCCCAAGTCTCGCGCGCGGCCTACGGGCGACGCGACCGGACTGAGACCCCCCACCCTCCCTCGCCAGGCGGGAAGTGACCAGGCCGCTCCCCTGGCGGGCCTCCTCCCTCCGTGCCACTCACCTGCTTCAGCCCGGAGGTGACGGGCCGCGCCTTGCCCTTGGCCTTGGCTTTAACGGCGCCGCTGCGGGCGATGCGGAAAACGCTCACCGCCTTCGCCGCCCGCGACCGGCTCTTCCCCATGGCGGCGGCACCGCGAGACGGCAGCCTGGATGACGTCACAACAGCGCGCCGGGGAATTAGCCAGCCACACCCCCCCGCCCTCCCCAAACTGTCATTGAGCGGCGCGGCCGGCAGAGGGCGCTGCGCTCCGCCCGCCCGGCTCTGCCCCGGCACTGGGACGGCAGCGGCGGGGTCGGTGCCGGTTCCCGGTGCCGGTTCCCCGCCGGCCGCCCCTGCTCCCGCTCTCCCCAGCCAGCTTTCTGCGCGTGTCAGTGGTGGCCACCGAATTAAGCGCCGCGGTGCCAAAGCACGCGCCTGACAGTCCCTGAAACGCGAGGCTTTTAAAATAAAAAAATTAAAAAAAATAATAATAAAAAAAGACCATGGAGCGGGTTGTGGGACCCCTTCTGTCCCCTGGGCCCCGCCTGTAGACTGCGAATCTTTATACGGCCAGCTTCAGAGGTAACTGGCTTCACTCCCCTCGGAGTCAGGCGGGAGGGGAACGCGGGGGCTCGCGGCGGGAGACAGCGGCGCTGGGCAGCGGGGGCCGGGCAGACGCACTCAGCTTTACTTTCGGGAAGGGGTTGGGGGTGGAGAACCTCTGGAACAGACGGTTATTCCCCCGTCTATCCTTTCCGCACAAGGCGGGCCACTCGCGGGAAGGGGGCTGCCGGAGGGGTGACACCTTTAGCCTGTTGGAGCGGTCCCTTGCGCGGTGGCACCGCAGCTGGCAGCCGACCCCTGCCTCCGGGCCGGCTCGATCCGATGGCGCGACGGTGCGAGGGCTCCAGGCGGCGGAGGTCGAGCACCGGCACAGATGGGCCGGGGCCGGGCTGCGCGGGCGCGGAGCGCTGCAGGCTCCTTATCGGCCCCCGAGCATCGGGGCGTCGCCGCCCGTCGCCTTCAAAGCGGGCGGCACTGACGGCACGGCCGCCTCTCCCGTCCCAGCCCCATTCCAGTCCGTCCCGTCAGGAGACTAGAGCCATGCTGCACTGGGGATACGACGAGCACAACGGTAGGGCGGCGGGGGGCATAGGGCCAGGGAGGGCCGTGGCGCTTCCCGCGGGACCCTTCGGGGCGGCCGCTCCTGCCGCGGCCAGCGGGCTACTCCCGAGGGCACCTCCCGCAGCTGGCGTCAGCAGCTCCTGAGCCCGCGGGAAAGCTGAAAGAGCTGAAATGCTGTCGAGGCTTTTCGGTGTGTGACCGAGCAGATTTTTGTCTTGGAATGATGCAGGTCTGGCTGCGGAGAGGTATTTCATGCACGCAGCATCGTCTGCGAGAGTCAGGGCAGGATTGACTTCGAGTTGGGTCTGTCTCGTTCCCTGTTAGGGTTTCTTTAGCTCGTCTACTTGGTCTGTTGCGTGTTCATGTTGAGTACTAGACAGTCACACCGATCGGAGCTGCGGTATCGGCTGTGCCCTTCTGATCCTGGCTGTGTTCTGCTGCTGTTAGATGGTGGGAAAAACTAAGTACTGGAATCGGTTGTTTGAATATGTAACTACGCACCTATGAGGAGATGGTTTTGGATTTTTGTTTGGTTCATGGTTTCCTTAATCTTGGTCTTTGAAGTCCCGAGATGCGCTCATCAGCAAGCTGAAAGACTTTCCTCTGTTTTGCATTGTAAGTCATGCAAAAACTGCTTCTTTGTGTAGACTGGCTCACAAGTCATGCAAGTAGAAATGAAAGTGTTTTTATGAACTGGAGACTCAGCTATGATAAAATAAATGGAGTAACTTGTGTTGTCTGTTATAATAAACCCCATGGTAGTAGAAGGAGAAAACTGTGTATTTGCATATACTAATGCCTATAGGAGTATGTTTCATGTATATTATTGCTTAGAGTTTGGCATGCTGTTTGCAAGAGTATTACCTTTCCTTCCTGGTCCTGCTATTCCATCTTTTCTGGATGGATATACTTTTCCTGAAGAACGGGGTGGTGGTGAATCGCAGCGATGTTGCAATGATTAGGTGCATTATCTACTGTAGTGCAGTATACTCTGCCCCTCCCCTGAAGACGTAAATGTGTCTTGTTTTTTTACACTTCTTTCTCCATATGTTTCCTAAGAGTGCTCTGAACTTCACCTGCACCTTCCAGATAAGAAGCCCACTTTCCCTCCCTTATCCTATCCCTCCTCCTGTGCTATTCTCAACTTCTAGGAAGGGGAGGGCACTGAAGTGTCTATCAGGGTGGCCTGGACTTTGCTTGAGGCACCACTTGTCCTATAAAAACTCTGTTTACTGGCTGATAGCACGTTTGGGGTGGAGTTTGGCTTTCGTTCTTTTCTTGGAGCCCCCAGCAGCCGTGGGGTGGATAATGGCAGTCCATTGCCTTTCCCCTTCCATTCACAGGAGAATAAAGGAGAAAAGCTTATATTTCTAACACTTAGCCACTCTTCCCTAGCATCAGTTTTATTTCTCATCTTTTTCTCCTTTTATCCATCTATTTTATTGATTTTGCTTGTTTCTTGTTTGGCTGAATAGCAGGAGGTTGCTCTGATTCTTGAAAAATCTTATTGCCCTTTATGTCCCTGAAAATAGTTTCCCTGAAAATAGTTTCCCTGAAAATAGTTTCCCTGAAAATAGTTTCCCTGAAAATAAGACTAACTTTTGCAACTAACAAAGCAGAAACAAAGTGAAATCAATTAAATCTGGTGCAGTCATATACTAAAGTGGACTTCCTGAAGAGTTGGAAAGACATCTGCATTCACTCCCGAGTTCTACATTTGTTACTTGCAGTCATAAAAGCGTAAACTGAGGGAAAACTAATTTGCCCCTTGGCAGTAATACCCACAGCATAAATCAGTATGTGTGTAAACTGTCAAATACTACACATACATGTCTGCATATATGGTATATATACGTATAAAGCCATTGTCTGACTGTTATACACAGAATTAATTGTTCTCCCCTGCTTTGATGCATTTCTGAAATGCAAAGAGATATCATTTTATTTCTATGCAAACCTTTGCCTTTGCTTTCTTGCCACTTCTCTTACCTCACACGTTTGATAGTGCTTATGTATGGAGTCGTAACACTGAGACACTGAAAACAGGCTTCAGTGTGCATCATGCTTTGCTTTGGTACTCGAGGTTCCTGTGAAGAGGAGAATGTTCTTGGCCCTTCACAGAAACAGTCCTTTTAGTTAACTTAGAGTACAAAGCAAGAATCAATTGCCTTCAATTTACTATTTGTTTGGAAAGTACTTTATGGCAAAAATGTGTCTTGATCCAGTTACTTATATAACACTGAGCTGTTTTATAAATAAAAAGGGATATGAATTCTTAGAATCATAGAAACATTTAGATTGGAAAATACCTTTACATCATTGAGTCCAAATTCCTTATACTGGTTTTTGGTTGGTTTTTTTTTTTTCTGAGAATAATTACATCATTTTGATGTCTGCTTTAAAAAACAGCACTTAATTTTACCCATTATGAATTTCCATTTGTTTTTATTTGAGGTAACCTATTATGGAACTATATTACTTGCAAACCTAACTTTATAAATGTCAGTATTTTGTATATGATAAACTGGGCAATGGATTCTCTTTAGGAATAAATGAGGATGTGATCCTGCAGTGTCAGACTTTACCAAACTAATTAACTTTCTGCCCATAATAACAAACTCTCCAAAAGAAGAATCCATTGTTTCACCTGTATGTGCTCTGTTTATGCAAGTATAGCATCTTGCTGCAACTGAACCCCGTCCTGGGATGTCTCTGGACTTGTTTCAAACTAATTTGTCCTTTTGATGCAAGTCATCACCTGTAACTGCAGCTGGATAAAACCCCACCACTGCTAACAGCTCTCATGAGTTCTATTTCCTGACAAATTCATTAACTGCCTTCACTATGACATCATTTCACGACCTGAATGTGTGTAATGCTGGTGGGTATCATAAGTAGTGATAGTCTGATCTAGAAGTGGCAGAGGTGTGCATTGCATTTAGTAGTTCTGTGTCCAAAATAAAGTCTTCAGAGCAGATGGCTCATTTTTTTTGTCCTAAATCTCGGGCATGATGGCTTTGTTTGTTAAGAGCTACTAGGTAATCTCCTCTAGGAACAGAATATTTTTCCATCAACAGGAAGGAATTTCCTAAGTTCAAAAACTGGTATATTTAATCATGTGCCTTCAGTAAATTAAAAAATGAAGGGAGGTGAATTGGTGAGTTACATTTTCCTGGATATGTCTTAAAGTACGTATCTAGAAAATTACAGTGTACATTCTGTTGAGATGGAGGCATGTAATTGAGGTCCAAATTCAGAAAAGAAATTTAATCCTGGAGATCCCACTGGCTTAAATCTGATTGTATGACATTGCATGCATTTGAGCATCTCTTCTAACTGTAATGACATTTTCCAAGTCTTTCCAACAGAGTTTGCTTTGGGATGGAGTCTGTAGCAATGAATTGAGTCATGGTTTTTCTAGAGTGGCAAGAGTATGATAATTGTATTAGATTGCTGGTAGATAATCTAAGAAGGAATACCACTTGATACCAAAGAGCTGAAGTTTCTTGATATTACCCTGTATATTTTGAAAGGTCAGATTTCTGGCAATCTTGTGTTAGTGATAGATGTTAATCATCATAGTAAAACATGATTTTGGTCATCAGAGCTAAGGACAAGTACAAAAGCAGGTACAATGTCTTTTTAGATCTGAAGTTCGTTGTTTAATAATTAGCCAATGACAGAACCACAGCTTTGGGTCCTCTTTTTTGACACATTCATAACATTTCTAAATGCAAGTCATTCATACTATTTAATGTACGATAACCATAGTTATTTCTGAGATGGAGCAATAGGGCCAAGTAGTTAAGCACATAAATATTTTTTGCCTTTCCTTGGTTAAGGAGTATCTGAAACATTAAAATTAAATAGCACTAAGATTTTTCTAAGCATCTCAAATCACAGTAGTTAGGTATAGATGATGGAGTGGTGCTTCTTATGCACAAAATGATGCATTGCATCACTAACTATAGGGTACTAGGATCGAAATCCTATTAATGTCATATTGTATGCTAAAGTGTATGTAATTAAAATACAGAATAGCTTTGCTGGCCATTTGTGAAGTGAGAAAAATTAATTTTAAACAGCTTTCAAACCAGTAGGATTTTTTCTTCTTCTTCCTTAGAAGTGGTTTCCTTAATGAGTTTAGTTAATGAAGTCATTAACAAAAGGACTCTGTAACAAAGTCGAGACTAAAGGCCCTTGCCTTTGTTCTGCCTGAGGTTAAGTCTTAAGATGGTCTTTACAAGCCACTCTTTGCCTTTCCCCTTTTTCAGTGCTTCTCAGAGAAGAATCAGTCTCTGTGCAGGTGGCTGTTCAAGCCGCTTCCCCAGGCGCTGTGGGTGCGTCCCTCCCTGATTTACTGCCTGGCTGCTTGGGTTATTTTAGCAGCTGTGAGTTTCTGAGCTGTGTTCACTTCTATTGAAGTTGAGAAGAAAAAAAATATCTGACAACTTTTGATGTTAGACTATTAATCACAGTGTAATACATTTTAATCCTTTTTTTGTCATCGTATTTATTTAAGTGCTCAGCCATCCAGAAAGTCCCAAAGCAACAGGCTGGTTTTTAAACTGAGATCGGTTACCTTCAGTATAGGGAGTTATAGTTAATATAAGGTTATCCAGTTATCCAGTTATAAGGTTATCCAGTTATAAGGATTTCCAGTGATGCAGATTTTACAAGACCAGTTTCTGATGCTCATATTTAAATTTCTCTTATATGCAGTCTCTCTTAGTTGATTTATTGTGCTTCTTGCCCATGGTAAGCGTGGAGGAAAAATGAATGCTATGCTCTTTATAATACTGAAAGATTATTAGTTCTGCAGACTCTTCCCTCTTCCCTTACCCTCTTTTCCATCCTAAACCTTGTTTGCTATCTTTACCTTATAGAACATACTCCCCAGACAACTTGCCATTCTGATTTTTTTTCCTATGGCCTCTTTCCCCATGGTTTATTATTCAAATACAGTTCAAAAATGGCACACACATTCTTATTCAGGACTCGCTGATGTTTCGTAGACAGACACCTCACACGTCTCATTTGTGAAGCTTTTCTTGCTATAATAGAATAACATTTGCCATTTTTCTCATATCCATATTGTTAATTTGCAGAGACTGCTTTTCATCTGACTTTTGGCTGAGGTTGCATGGAGAGAGGAAGGTTAACCAAGATCACTAGTATTGATTTAACAGCTTCTTTAGTGTTTTAATTTCTGTCTAATTCTGGTGAATAGCGGTGCAAGCGTGCGTCTGGAAGATCTACTCTCATTTATCTTCAAGAGGTGGTAGAAATCCAAACCTTGTGCAGGCACCCATCCTGAATGTTCCTGTTCTTTGCTGATTTTGTCAGCACTATACTTGTGTGTGTGTGAGTGTGTGTGTATCTGTGCGTGTGTGCACGTGCAGACTCTATGGTTAAAGGGTGACCGTCTTGTGTTGTGACAGCTGGTTTGCAGGGTTAATGCCCAGGGGGGAGGTGATCGGTTGTGCAGCTGATGCTTAGGTTGCAGGTATTGCTGTCACCCAGAGTCTCCTCGCACCACCTGATCTTTTTGGTTTTTTTGACATCTCCCCATCTCAGTCAGTGTAGTCAGTAGAAGATGTGTTCTCAGGTCTTTTGCAGCCAATGACTAAAGTATAAAAAAACCCTTAATACAGAGATATCCTTAAAAACATAGTAAGACATGATATTAGGCAAAACCAGCATGTCAAAAATTAATTGGGGCACGCTGACTGATGGTTAAGCATTTGTTGGGTATGTCTTGTGCATAGTTGAGTCTTAACTGTGGATAATTAAATATCTACCTACTGCATGTGGCCTTGTTCAAAGGCCAAATACAATTAGATACACCATGCAAGGTAGATAAAGGGGTCCTGAGACCTGCTGTTGCAATGTGGTGCAGCAAAAGTTGCTGAATATTTTGATCTGTGTTTTTCTGATGCACCCTTTTTGAGTTTAAAAGATGCAAACAAGAACAATTCAAGCAGAGTTTTCTTCCATATGACTCAGGGTGCTGCCATCAATTTAGACTTCTCCTCCATTATATTGCAGGGCCTGCTCACTGGAAGGAGGTTTTTCCTGTCGCTAATGGAGACCGACAGTCACCTATTGACATCAAAACTGACGAAACCAAGTATGATCCATCTCTCCGTCCTCTAAATCCCAGTTACGATCCGGCTTCTGCTAAAATCATCCTTAACAATGGGCACTCCACCAGTGTTGAGTTTGATGACACTGTCAACAAATCAGGTTTGTTTGCTTCCTGTTGTACAGTGTCTTCTTCCACTGTTTCCTGAATAGAGTACATACAGCCTGGGCATGTCTCACTGCTGGGTATGACCTCCTCATAAACCATAAGGCTCTGCTCCTCTGGACGAGAGATTCCTTTTTTTCCCTTCCTTTCAGCATGATACAATGTGGGAACATACTTGGAAACAAGTTTGAGTTTGCGTTTCTCAGAAAGTGCTGGGATTCCCCTTTCACAGGGGTGGTTTGATCCACTCCAAGCAGCTAGATAGTGCCAGCCCCCCTGTTTGAACAGTGTTGTGTGCAATTTTTCAAATGCTGCGCTCTCTCACTGCAGATGAATCCTTTGTGTCTCATTACAGGTTCATTCCAACTGATCACTCAAGTCTCTTATCTGACTTTAGCTGCAGGTTTGGTTATATTTTTTACAATCCATACCTGGACTTCTCCTGTCAGGAAAGTGCCAACACAGAACAAATTAAATATATCCCAAGTGATCCCTTTTCTTCTCTGAGAAGTATTATTGCCCCTGTCTTTTCTAAGAGTATGTAGCTTCCCTTTTTACAAGCAATAATTCTTGTTTAAAAGTTCTGTGGTTTAGCACAGCCTTTGTAATGTCAGTGCATTCATCTTTAAAACCTTCTCTTGGATGGTAGGCAAGCTAGCTCACCTCCCCTTGAAACGGCAGGAGTGCAGATTCTTCAAGCAATAAAGTCCTCTTGTGGCTGTGTGAGGCTTAGCTGAGGATCCAAGCCCATGTGATGGTTTCACAAGAGTCAAAGCCAGAGGAGCACTAATTTGTGATCACCCTGTTCATTAGTTCTGAGGACCTATTAGCTTATAATGGCAACAGGGAGAGACACAGATGGACATAGCATCATACTTTGCTTTCCTGGACAGTTTTAGTTTAATTCTTAAATTCCCTTAAAAAATTCTTAAAAACACTGGATGTTGTGTGAAAGCCATCAGCTGACCCTCAGTGATCTGGTCTGACCTTGTGTGTGTCAGATGCCACGGGACTTCCCAGAATTAATCTCTGCTTCAGGCCTAGTAGGCGTGAGTGAACTAAAGCACATCTCTTAGAAAAACCCAATCTTGATTTCAAAATTTCCAGCGATGATGAGCCTACTACAGTCTTTGGTAAGTTGTTCTAATTGTTAATTACCCTCACAATTAAAAAAATCAAAATAGCACTTTATTTCTGCTGTGAGTTAGATCAACTCAGCTTTTAAAACTCCTTTTTTTTCCTTTTTTTAAAAGTAATAAATACAAATATGAATACACCAAGAACTTCTTCCACTTTCTGACTCCACATGTGAAGTGACAGGGCCTGTCACAGTATTTCTGTATTCCCAGTCTCCTTTAGGAGACTCCATATCATCTCTGTATGGACTAGAGTCTTCAGCCCACATATATGGCTTTACATTTTGGCCATGATCATGCCTTATTTATCAAAGAATTCAACTCCTTCTGTATCCATAAACTGAGTTGTTCACTATCTTCCCTAATATTTCTCACTGACAAACTTTATCAGTTATGTTTTTGTTTTCTTTCAGGTCATTGATCAAAAAATACTGAATTTTCTAGGGCCAAAATATGGCCGCTGGGGCACCCTGTGAAGTAAGCACTCCTGCCATATGTTGGTTTTACGGAAAAAAAAAAAAATCAAATTAATTGGTACTAAATACATTAGCATTTTTTAATGCATTATTAACTGACTTCAATATGAACTTTCTTCACTTTGGCCAGCATTGAAACTGGGCTGTCAAGTCTGTAACTGTGTAATCCTGTTTATCCTCTTCAGTACTACATTAGCTCCATTCTCTGGAACTGGTCTACTGATGTTTCAAAGACCTCTTCTTCCAGCTCTTTTTAAACTTTGAGATACTGAAATTTGTCTTAAATAGCTTCTGACTAACCTCTTCCTTAATAACTATTGGAATAGAAAGGTTTTACCATCACCATATGATGTGGTTGTTTCATCAGGCTGTTTTCCATATTTTTCAGCAGAAGTATTTAATTGAATGCTGATGCATTTCTACATAATTGTTTTCCCATAGCCATTTAGAACACTGATCTTTACACATTTCTAGCATCATTTACCTACAAGTTTTCAGACCTTGAAAGAAGGAATTTATTTTAGGAGTGCCACTTTCCCATCCCCTTTGTTCTCTAGGTTTATAGGCTCTGTAAAAACATGGTTTTGAGTTTGAAGTTTAAAGGAGGTCAAATATTCTTCCCCATAGATAAAAGAGTTCCAGTTCCTTTTCATTATCCAGACTACTTGTATTAGCAGATAGGCAATTTAAGAAATTACTCTTTTATCTTTATTTGGTGTATTTTGTTCCTAACAAAGTATAGGTTTTAAACTAAACCTAGAAGAGAGAAAAAAATATTATTGTCCACCACAGTGCTCTTAATTTAATAACCCTCTGGTTAAGGTTCCTATCCTTTCCCCTTAAAATCTCTGTAATGAGTCAGTAAGCCAGGCCAGACTAATTCTCAAACCCTCAGAGGAGATACAGAGCTGGGATGGTGAAGTGAATAAGGAATCTTTCTGAATATGATTCACAGTCAAGTTTCTGTGCAGAGGTGGCTTGGTTCCAACTCTGATTAACAAAAGACGAGCACTTGCATAAGCAAAAAATTGAAAAGGCCACCCCTGTGTGTGTTAAGTAGAAGAATAGAATAGAATAGAATAGAATAGAATAGAATAGAATAGAATAGAATAGAATAGAATCATAGACTACTTCAGTTGGAAGGGACTTAAAACAATCACCTGGTCCAACTGCCTGGCCAATTCAGGGCTGACCACAGGTTAAAGCATGTTGTTAAAGACATTGTCCTAATGCCTCTCTAACACTGACAGGCTTGGGCCATAAACCACTGATCTGCACATACATGCAATTTTGAAGATTGTATCGTGGACCAGTTAGGGTTTCTGTAGTACGTCAAGAAATGGGAAGCCATCTGAGGCAGCTTTTGAGAAGGAGCAGGGGAATGTCCGAAGACTGAAGTCTGAAGTGAGGTTAGAAGATGTGGGTCACAGCTCCCATTCCTGCACTGAAACCTTTTCCTCTGCTTGGGTTTCCAGTGCTGACTGGGGGGCCGCTCAGTGGAACCTACAGGCTGCGCCAGATTCACTTCCATTGGGGGTCCAACGATGAAGCTGGCTCTGAGCATGCGGTGGATGGGATGAAGTATGCAGCAGAGGTAAGGCTTTACATGGAGTCATCTGTTCCTCTGAGCTTGCACTGTAAGGACAATGTTGCCCCTTCTCTTCCTGCTTTTTGTGTTCCCCCCATTTTGTCGAAAGACAAGCGGTCTCCCTGAAGTGTTGCATGTTTGGTCGTTTCTCAAAGGAGAACCTATTTGAAAGCTTTGGAGAGGATTAAAAAAGGAGTACAGAAGACAAGAGCTTGATAAGAGCAAGATTTAATGTTCAAGAGCTATTTTAAACTTTGTCTTTCATTGTCTCTTCCTTGGAGAATGCTTTCAAAGTCAGCTTCAGTTACAAACCACAGAACTATTTGATCTGGGGCCTGCGCAGTGTAAGCTTTATGCAAGACTTAGGAGTGTTGCATATTGTGGTGCATTTAGCAATGTGATGGCTATGACTTTGAGAATCTCAGCTTAGTATCTGTGGGGTGCCTGCTGTCTGTAGAGGTACTGCCTTTCCTTGGAGGCAGCCTGCCATGGGGAGAAATGCTCCGTCTGCTCTGGCACGGAGAGTTCGCTCCTGCTCTGTCTCCTTTGGTGCCTTTGAGTAGTCTACAATAAAAAATATTCAGTATCCGATTCCTTTTTGCAAATGGAGTATTTTGATGAGAATGAGATCTTTAACAACAATTAGTTCAGACAGTGGAAGAGTTTTCTGTGGTTAAAAAGAAGTAAAAAGTATAAAAATGTGATGGAGAAATAAAAGATGTAATACTAAAGAAGAAAAAAAAAGAAATATATGCGCAGTGGTATGATCAGATTTTACTGGAAATGCTATAAGAGATAGTGTCAGGAAAAAAAAAAACAAACAAAAACATTTTTCTAACACTAATGGGGAAAAGTGACATTTGCAGTGTTTAAAGGCTTATGTTTTCCACAGGAACCAGGTGAGATGGAATATAAAGAATTAATAGAGGTGCTTTAAAACCTTTAAGTACCAACCCCAAATTTCTAGCAGAGAAAATATATATATGTTTCCCATCTAAGAAACCAAATGGAAGGAGAAAATATCTCTGAATTTCTAGCCAGTCTAAAAATCTTTCCGTTACCTGTTGGTTGGGTAACGCTCCACAAGAAGCTCTCTAGATGTCACTTTGGCTTTGGGATGAGAAAGCCAGAATTAAGATCAAGGCTTCTGAGCACTGTTGATACAAAAGAAAATACCTCAAAAGGAGACATGAAGATGGTTTCAGTGCTCACCTTCATAAGGAAGATGTGTAAGAATTCAAGAAAAAGCATCAACAGAGTCAAAGAAAAAAGTAGTGTACAGGTAAAGAAGACTGCAAGGTTCAGCCCCTTAAGCCCACCAGCAAGCAGAAGGCATCCATGGCTCCATTCTTTGTGACAACGTATGATCTGATCAAGGTCTCTTCACAAGCTGCAGTGACAGAGCGGTGGTAAGACGGGATATATTCCTTAAAAAGAAGTCACAAGCCGTTGAGAAGGGGGCTGTACCCAAAAGCATTTCACAGTTCTGTTGGGGGCTTGGGGTGGGGGTTAGGTTTTTTTTTTTGGCAAAGCTATGAGGGAGTGGGAGGGAATGGGCTTTATGTAGCTGTGGGAGTTTTCCTTTTTGTTCTTTGTAGTTTTTTTTTTTTTCTTTAAAAAAAATCCACAATAAAAGTAAATTCTGACTGAGAGTATCTGTTTCCTTTTTGTGTATGTAAAAATGTAGTCGTTTACAAGTTGTTCAATGTAGCTTCTGTGAACTTATAATAGCAAGTGGTGCAGACGTGAGCTCCAGGATACTAATGCACCTGTGATTGGTTTAATTTATAATATTCTCAGCAACTTTCCTTCAAGGATCTCTGAAGTTGTGAGCCAGCGTGTGTTTCAGTGTGAACATACATGTATTATTGTTGGGGGATTCCTTACTTGCTGGAAGTAATGCTTCAGCACGTTAGAGCCCAAGTGCTTAACAAACATTAATTGTACTCTGCAACACCAAGTAAGAACTCCATTTTACAGATAGGGAAAACTGAAGCTCATAGAGGTTAGTCAGAGATTGAGATTTAGAGTCAGTCTTCACACACCTAGAATCCTATTTCAACCACACAGCTACATTGCTTCTCATAGAAAACCTTTAAAGCAAGCTCCATCTTTCCTAAATTGCTCTTACTTTAGAGATGTCTAAGTGTTGTATTGCAAAAGGAAACTCTTTTTGCAGGGGTTCATCCCAGTTCAAGTCATTCAGTGGACTTGCTTTTCAGCCCTCCTAAAGCGTAAAGTTCAAAGTCTGAAAAGATGGTCACCAATTGCAGAAAAGCCAACCCCATGCCGAGCCTCTCTTTCCTTATCTAAAAACTATGGGTAATAAGATTTACTAATCCACTGAAGATTTGTGAGAGTAATTAATGTTTGCGAAGTACTTAGTCTTAAGCACTGTCTGAGTGTTTGTGCTCTCTCCAATTTGGCAGTCGGAGCGTTGCTCAAGGCTGGGACATCCTGGTGCTTCTCAGGAACCAGGAGCTTCTGCTGTGGAGCATGGCCAGGATTTAGGAAACCTGGCTTAGCAAGAGGGACTGAGGTGGTATCATGGTAGACATCACAGGCTTTTGCTTTCCCCACCTGGCTAGGTGGTGTCTTTAAGCTCCTTAAACTACCACAGGACAGTTCTAGAAATAATGCATGCTGGAAATGCAAATGCTCCAACCTGAGATGATCAAACTGAGTGCCTAACTACTGATAATCATAGCAAATTACATCTGAAAAGTATCAAAAATAAAATTTTCATGGTCAAGTTAAACTAAACATGGGAAAAGGGTCAGTGCAAGTTTAGTGTGTGTTCCTCTGGCTGTTTTCTAGCTATTTATGTGGCTGATTAATGTTACTGAAAGCTTGATTAAGGAAAAAGAGGAGCAACTAATAGCATTCTCATGATTTTCAATCGCTTTTTAAAATCAGCTGTACTAAAAATGGATTTGAAAGCTGTAGTTATATAACCATGGGATATCTCATCTTAGCTTCTCTCTTCAAAATCTATGGACTCAACAGCGGTTTGCCAGGCACCGTAGCGTGTTGATTGCTGCTAAATTTTGAATAATCCCAGCCACTGGAAATGCTTTTTGTCATTTGTGTGAACTATATATTTACCAGTTTCAAGAAATAATTGCATTTAGAAAACTGAACGGCTCTGAATACAAAAGAGTGGAGTAGAGTATCAAGCCCAGTGAAGTTGTAGTATTACTTTGTGACTATTTGAGTTCAGCGGGAGTTGATGCTGTCTGTGTTTCTCGCTTTTCAGCTTCATGTGGTCCATTGGAACTCGGAGAAATATTCCAGTTTTGTCGAGGCAGCTCGTCAGTCAGATGGATTAGCAGTCATGGCTGTATTTCTGAAGGTAAGAAAAGAATGCCTCAGCCCTCCTAATAAATCTGCTTTATGAGCCCAAAGGAATAATGCTGATGGTTGGTATAATTATTGCTAATAATTGAGATAGTTGTTTTATAGGGGCATTAAATGATACTGTTTCCTTCATAATGTTTACTTGACCGTAGAGAGAGCTGTGCTTCCTTGAAGATTAAAAATATCAGATCAGTAGATTTTTAAGACAGTGAGACTCAGCAGTTTGCCTAGTTTGCACTCCTGTACAACTTAAGATGTGGAACTTAATTCAGCTGTCCCTATATGCATCCCAATAACTTGTACTTGGCTAAGGGGTTTCCTTAGGAGGGCAATCTGATTTGATTTGAATGCTTCTTTAACAGTTTGTTTCTGAACTGGTAGTTTCTTCTGAAAAAAAACAACAACCCAAAACAACAACAAAAACCCCCAACAACAAACACCACCACCAGAAACTGGAGAATTTCCTTACAATTGTTATATACCTCTTTGCCTTCTGTGCCTGTCCTAAGTAGAAGTTAAACTCTTGTAACAGCTTCATTGACTCGTGTATGAAGAAGCAGATGGAGAATTCACACAATCCATGACAAAGGATAGTAGGGTTTTGGTGAAATCTGTGGCTTCTGCCTGTCTGCCACAGCTTCCTGAGCACACCTTGTGCTGGTGTTGGTGCAGTCAGGGAGCCATTATATGCAGCAGTTGGAAAGAACTGCTTCAGTAATTTCATCTTTCCAGTTTACATGATAATGCTTCAAGGAAAGTTTCACTGGATTTCTTAGGACACAAATTCTGCTTGTGATACGTAAGAACAATGCTTTCACTGTTTTAAGCAATTTAAACTTCAGATGTAAGCCTGTGACTTTTAATACCACACTTATAAAACATGAAAAAGAAATTGATTTATTCCCCTTCAGTGTCAAGTATGTGGGTCTTTTGTAGATGAAATAATTACTGTGAGTAGCCAGAATAACTACTGTCGGGGGGGGGGGGGTGTATGTTCTTTATGACCTGTACTAATTCTAAGGACCAGCTAGTCACAGGCTCATACTCACAAAATCAATCAAATCTCACAGTCACTTAAGTAAAGTTACATAAAACAATTATGCATTTGCTTTTTGATTATTTATTTTTGCTATTTTTCTCTAGAGCTCAAGTATTTATTTTCTCTCTCAATAGATTGGTGAGTGCAACCCACAACTGAAGAAGATCACTGATCGCTTGGACACCATCAGAATCAAGGTGAACAAGTGCTTCTAGAAGAATACTAGTATGACCATAGAATCATAGAATGCCTTGGGTTGGAAAGGACCTCTAAAGGTCATCTAGTCCAACCCCCCTGCAGTGAGCAGGGACATCCATCAGCTAGATCAGCCTCATCAAGCCTGATCTTGAATGTCCCCAGGGATGGGGCCTCTACCACCTCCCTGGGCAACCTGCTCCACTACTCTCATAGTAAAGAACTTCTTCCTAATGTCCAATCTAAATCTACCCTCCTCTAGTTTAAAACCATTGCCCCTCATCCTATGACTACAAGCCTTTGTAAACAGTTCCTCCCCAGCTTTCGTGTAGGCCCCCTTCAGGTACTGGAAGGCTACTATAAGGTCTCCCTGGAGCCTTCTCTTCTTCAAGCTGAACAATCCCAACTCCCTCAGCCTGTCCTCATAGTAGAGGTGTTCCAGCCCTCTGATCATTTTTGTGGTCTTCTGGCCCCACTCCATCAGGTCAATGTCCTTCCTGTGTTGAGGGCTCCAGTACTCCAGGTGGGGTCTCACCAGATCAGAGTAGAGGGAGAGAATCATCTCCCTTGACCTGCTGGCCACACTTCTTTTAATGCAGCCCAGGATGTGATTGGCCTTTTGGGTGGCAAGTGCATTTTGTTGGCTCATGTCCAACTTCTTGTTCACCAGAACCCCCAAGTCCTTTTTCACAGAGCCCCTCTCTATCACCTCATACCCCAGCCTGTATTGATATTGATTGTTCTTAACCAGGTGCAGGACCTTGCACCTGGTCTTGTTGAACTTCATGAGGTTCATTTGAGCCCACTTCTTCAGCTTGTCCAGGTCCCTCTGGATGACATCCCATCCCTCTGGTATATCAACCACATCACACAGCTTGGTGTCATCTGCAGACTTGCTAATGCTTCATTCAATCCCACTGTCTATATCATTGATGATGATATTGGGGGCTGCTTTTGCTATTTGGGATTTATTTTTTTTGTAACCTAGATTCTACTCCACCTTCATGTTCTCTAGTTCCTAGTTTCATAGCTATCCATATCTAACTCTGATTAGGGACAGTTTGGGAGCATTCTTGTTAGGTAAAGAAGACAAAGAATGATTTTTATACAATAAGAGATCAGAGGAAAATGCTAATTCCTCAAAGAACCTAGTCAAAGGACAAATCTATTGTAATGAGAATAGGAACAGGGAAAGAACATGCTTGATGGCAAGTTGTGCAAAAGATGAGGGAAAGATTTCCTCCCCTGTTCTGCTGAAGTACATGGTGAGAAATAAGCTATTGTGTGTGAGAGAAATCAGCTAGATTTCCAACATCATTTAAATAATGTTGTCCTGATATTTTTTTAACTTTAAGAAATAAAATTCTTGATATATTTAATCTATGATCATGATGAGGTTTTTTTTTTCTCTTTCCAGGGTAGAAGAGCACTATTCACAAACTTTGATCCTAGCTGTCTGCTTCCCAAGTCCCTGGACTACTGGACTTATTTTGGCTCCCTCACCGTTCCACCTCTTCTTGAGAGTGTCATCTGGATTGTTCTGAGAGAGCCCATAAGTGTTTGTTCTGAACAGGTATTTGTAGAAATGGTGCTTTAGTAAAACTTGAAATTCTAAATGCCACCCAAAAATACAGTTTTTGCAGATGTTGGTGTTGCATACCTTACCAAATTTTCAAAGGACAAAATATGTCTATCACATTTATCCTGACTTCTTGTTGTCTTAGCACAACAGCTGTTATCCATTTCTTAAAAAGAATATGCATACTCTAAAAATGAACAATTAAAAATAACCCACAAAGAACTTGTGCAAAAGAAGGGTTCTGGTGATGCTTAGAAATTCTGTAATTCCATTTGATTCTATTATTTGCATATCCTGCTCAAACCTCTTCTCTGTCATTTTATTTGGCAGATCAATAGTAGATTTCTTCTCACATTCCAGATATGTAAAACTTGGTGAATTTACTGGAATAATGATAAGCAAATACAATTGTAATAAGCTAGGCTTTATGCTAGGCCATTTTAGGAAAGGTGTGATACCACATAAAAGTCTACTTACATTTCATGTTAAATTAAGCTTCATGCTATAACTGCTGCAATAGTGACACCCAGTGGGATGATCACCTTGGGTATAAAGAGTTTTTCCTACTGCAGACACTGATGCCAAGTAGCTTCTAATACTGGATGTTGATAAGCACATCACCTGTGATATGTTATCAATATTCCGTAACCCTTTAAGAATTTTGTAGCTCAGCCTTTGTCTCATTCACAGTCAATGTTACAAAGACCTCAGAAAATTTAATACCCCAGGCCACATACTCAGCAGAAATGGTGATTTCAGTTTTTTCACAAAATGTTAAGGCAGCTCACTGAATGGGATTCACGTTGGTCAGGAGACCTCTAATTCTGTTTGTACTGATTTGAAGTTGTGCATTTGCTCAGTGTGTGCATTTTTTGCATCTGTATCTCTTCACCATTCCCCTCAATCTGGCTTTGAAGGACTCGCTGCAGTGCGATGGATTTAGGATTGAAAATTTGTGTTACAGTAACAGCTTCCCAAAGTCAAGCCATTGTTCAGGTTAAAAGATTCTTTTTGGGGCTAATCTATAATTAATACATTCTAAAATAGGAACTACTGTATGCAAACACCCACGTGTAACAGGTTCAGAGGACATGGTATCAGAAACAATGTCAAATACAGTGATTCTTTACTAGTCATTTTTCAGACTGTAGCTGTATCCGATGTATTAAAGTCTAGATGTGATATATTCTTATAGGAATGGACATAGCTAAAAGTATTTGTTTCCAGTAAGGTCCACTGTTGTGATTGATCAGTCATCACCATGACTGATAGTGTTTTCCCATTTAACCTTATCCCTCGTCTGTATTTCTTTGGGGCTTTACAGTTTACTACCTGCTTTTTGGTGCACTTTTCAGGTTGAAAGAAATTAAAATCTTATGGTTTGAGAAACTCACAGGGAGCCTGAATTACAAATGTTAGCTTTGGAAGGGGGTGAAGTAAGATAGTATTGGTGTTTTTACTCTCAGTGCAGTTAAGATGTAATGTGCTGTACAACTAAATGCTGTATTGTAAGACAGCACAAAAATAATTCCATTACCTTTCATAACCTAGAAGGGGAAGTAAGGTGCTATAGAAATAGTAAATATTTGAAATGTTTTAAATGAGACAAAATACTAAACTCCAGGTCAGAAATCAGGCTCAGATATCCAAAGGTATCCATGGAGCTTTGGTCTGGGTTTCTGCTGAGATGAGCGTAAGCAGAGAAGCTTATGCTCAGGTATGAACAACTGCTTGTTGTTCAGCTTCACAAGGGAAACATTTTTAATCTCTCCTGGTGTGAGTACATGTTTAATACAAGAAAAGGGCTACAAAAGTTTTCTATACTGCCACACTGATTATTCCAGGTTAACTGTGAACATACTCTTTGAACAAGAAGACGTACACTGGTGCACATAAGAAATCTAATTTTGGCATGAAACATTCCAGAAACTCCAAGCTAAATTCAAATTAAAAAATATACACCCCTGACCCGGTTTAGATCAGGTTATGGAAGACAGAGTGAATATAGAAACAAATAATCCTTATGCACAGTTTCATTCTGACATGTATTTCAGGAAATTTTCTTAGTAGTCATCATTTTTTGTTTGCAAGGACAGAAATGGTGAGATGGCAATTCCCCACATACTGTAAATACACAGTTCCATTCTTCCTGGCGGGGAAGAAAGGTGACAAGTCTCTCTAATATTTACTACATGCTTTTTCATTTGTATGAATGTGAGGTTTCTGCTGAATCCTATGTCTCTTTTGATTGCAGCTAGCCAAATTCCGCAGCCTTCTGAGCACTGCTGAGGATGAGGTTGCCTGTTGCTTGCTGAGAAACTTCCGGCCTCCCCAGCCTTTAAAGGGACGAGAAGTCAGAAGGAATTAAAGGAGTAAAGCCAGAGTAGTCTTCCTCTGAAACCAAAGGCTGAATTAATTATTATAGTTAATAATCTTTGTGATTTTAAATATTTTTTGTGAGTTGTTTTAACAAATAGGCGTAGTTTGATTATTGGTTACCATGCAGTCATTTCTCACCGACAATTATGTCCTGAGTCGTTGCAGGTTCATCAGTGTTAACAGGTCTGACTGTGTTTGAGTGCGTTGGGTTGGGAGCACTGAGGCGTTAGTGTTGCATGCACAGAGGGGAGTGCTAATCATAGGGATCAGATGTGCTGAAGGAGTTGTGCAGAGTTTGCCACCAAATTACTGAACAGGATCCCTGATATTAATGGCAGTAAAGGATGTTCTGGGACTATTCTTCTGGTCTCTAACATAACATTTAGCTTCTATATAGGACTTACACTGTAAACTTCACACTTATTCTCAGGAAAAAAATATTGGAAGGCTGATATAATTTAATTACTGACTTCCACAATATCATGCTTACCTTCCTACAAAAAGCAGTAATGACTGGCAGCATTCAAATAAAATAGGTATTTATATGATCCTGTTATTCTGACTGCTTCATAGCAGTAGTGGTGTACATTGATTCAAAAAAAAGACCAAAAAACACGACAAACCCAAAGCACAAACAAATAACAAATACCACAGATTTTGTATATTGCAGGATCATGTCAGGTGGATTAAGCTATTCCTGAATTCCACCCTGCAATTCCATTATAGGGATGAAATTGTCCTGAAAACTTCAAGGTGGGGGGGCATGGAGAGAACTATGAATTCCTAAATGCAATCTGTTGCATTTAGTGAACAATAAGGGACTGTAACACTATAACCATGTAGCATCAGACTCCTACCACTTAAAATCAAGAGGTAGGGGTAGCTATTGCTCCAGACTCTTTCATACTAGACACGTTGCATGTGAAACACACACTGCATATGTCACATCTTTCAGTGGAGCCCAGGTATGTAATGTCTCCTAGGTACTGTCATAGTAGAATTTGGGTGATTGCACTTCTATTCCAATACCAAAGACAGCAGTTAGAGCAAGCCAAAGTCAATAGCTAATAAAAGATCAGCCCTCGAAAGCAATGTGTTGAAATGTCTGTCTTTATGAATTGACCTGAGCCTGTGTTTATCTCAGGAGCTTTTGTTATCTGAATATAATTGTTTGGTTTATGCCAAATTAATTTTTATTATTTTTAATTAACTTGCCATAGGATGTAGCTTAGTATAGGATTAGATTTACCCTTAAGACTGTGAAAACTACATAGTGAAAACTGGTGATACCTGAAAGAGGCAGCTAGAGGTTTCATGGGCAGCAATTACCACCACTCTGTAGTACTTCTGACCAACTTGCTCTCCCATGAATTTTGTGGGTTTATGTAGGTTTTGTAGGCTGTGCCTTTTACCTCAATAGATCTTTTTATCTTATATGGACAATCATAAGGGAAATCAGAATCAGGATTACACCTTCTTATAACTGAATAAATTAGACATAGAGACATAGATATTTTAGCTTAGTTTAAAATAGGTGGATTTTTTTGTTTTCTCCTCCACAGGCTGTAGCTACTATTGCTGCAGGGTCTCTCAATGCCTTCTAAATGTTTTCTGAAGGAAAGAACACAAATAGACCATGAGGAAAATAAAAGGCATTTGGCAGCAACAGCAGCTACAACTATTAACCAAAGGGGAAAAACCTGCAGGCACTTCTTGTTTTCTGGCATAGGGAGAAGAATGCAGCTGAAGAGGCCTCAGGTTTGGGGTTTTTTTTCTAAATGAGGATGTCTGGAAAGTGTGTGTGGAGAGAGCAGGAGTGTGTTGTGTGTTTTTACACTCTTTTATAGACTTAGTGTTGGATCTGATATGTATCCCTGTCACGTGAGTAGCTGCAGAACATGAGCAAAATGTTTCACATTGCAGGAAGGTTATAAAACTTGTTTGTTTCAGAAGAGAAAGTAATAAAGCTACTGCTTCATATCAGAAACAAAAGTTTTACATGTTTTTTACATATTGAAAACAGTGGAGTCAATCCAGTGCTTTGATATTTATAAGGATTTTATCAAAATAAAAAAACCCTGATTTTATGAATGTGTTTTGTATTTTCTATTTAAGACATTATAGTTTTACAGAGAAGGCTGCAGTTTTGTAACTAGGACCTGCAGCTCTAGATTTGGAAAAAATTGTCACCCCTCATTTGAAGTCTATCTTTGGGCAGCCGATTATTGGGTATCTTTTTTTATATTCTATGTAAAATGTCTTTGGCAGTAGTAAGACATGCAGTCAAATGTATATAAAGTTTCTGATAGCACTTTCAAAAAGCACTGACTTCTGTTTAATAGAGTTATGCAAGCAGATTTTAAAAGAGATCATTCACAGTAACTCTTCTACTGTGGAGATACTGTGTTCATGGTAGATGACCTAGCACGGTACTGCATCTGGGCTGAAAGTCAGTGGTGACATCTGAAAAAGACTAAAAATGCTCAGTTGCCTGAAGTCCTTTGGAAATGGCTTCCCAGGTTATCCATCTGCTGCAGCTGGAATGTGAGAGCATGGACCTAGTCTCAACACTGAGCACTTGGTTGCATCTCCACTCACTAAGTTACTCTATGCCCAAGCTGCACCGAATCTCAACCAGATTACATGATGTGCTCCCAGGGAATGAAATGTGTGGGCTCTGTGCTGTACTAAGGTGACTCTAGAGCAAAGAAAGCTAAAAATGCCATCACCCCCTGAGCTGCAGTGTTGTTTGATCAACTGTTTACCCCCTGAAAAAATCTTTTGCTAAATCGTAGCTGTCAAGAATTGTATACAGCTGGGTGGTTGGTCACCAACTTATTCTCAGAATTAAGTAAACTGCAGTAGAGTCTTGGGGTCAGCTCTGCTGGTTTTGGCAAAGGAGGGTGTCCTGGTTTGAGTGAGAACAGAACTAATTCTGTTCAGTGATTTTACTTTTCAGCTCAGTCTCTTCTAAATAACTGCAGATTTCTGAAGTTAACAGCAGATTTTTGCAGACAGTGGCTGCTTCCAGCAGTGATAACGCTCAGTGTTTAGAGTGACTGCCCAGGGTTGGGGTGCAGACCAAGGCCACTGATGGATCTTGTGCATCACGTTGGGGGGTGCAGAAAGTGAAAGGCTTCACCTGTGGGGATGAGTGGCCAGGACAGGTGACTGTAAACTGACCAGTGAGGGATTCCATCCCCTATATGTCATATTTGGTATAAAGCTGAAGGGTCTCTCTTCTTCAATGGCCGGCATCCAAGGAGGCATCTGTCCATTCTGCCTTTGATCCCCATCTGTGTGTTCCTGAATCCAGTTCATTAATCTGGTTCCCATCTGCTGCTGGGCCCAGTCTGGGACTTCCCCAGTGCCTGCTCCACAGCATCAGTGGTGACGGTGATGTAATTACTATCAGAGGGGTTGGGTTTGATACTGGTTTTATATATATTTAGTTTTATTATTATTTTCTTTAAAGCTGTTCTAGTTCCCTTTTCTAATGGCTGAGTCTCTCTCCCTTATTCTCTTTCTCTTCCCCTTTGGGGAGGGAGAGGGGTTAATGGGGAGATCATCTGTTATAGGTCAGGATGGCCTTGACCCTAAACCTTTACAGAGGGAAGCAGTGCGTTCTGTGTTTGTAGCCTTTGCCAGTCATGCTCATGATGCCTTTAGTGTTCCAAAGAGAGTTTAACATCATTTGGGAATTTTCTTTATGTCAAACAGAAAACCTGGGAAGTAGCTGTCCTTCCCTGTGGGCTAGAGTGGGCTGAAGATCAGGTAGACATCTACCCATTTCCTACATACCTGGGTGTTCTCTGCCCCTTCAGAGACTTGTCTCTGTTGCTTCAGCAAACAGAACTTTGCTGGCCTTCCAGACATGAACTGGAACCTAAAAGAATTCAAGGAATCAAGCTCATGAAAAAACCAGAAGGCTTCCAAATAATCAATTTCTGAATAACTACTGAAAAAAGTGGAATATGGTGTATAAATAAAGTAACATAATAGAAACCATTAAGATTTCATGAATAAACTGTCCACCTGGAAATCACTAAGAATCTCATAATCCAAACTTATGTTCCAAAACTGGTTTGAAATCCTCATTGTTTTGTATAAAGCACAGGGAGCTCTGTATGCTGAAAGAATGCAGTGTTCCCAGGTCTGCAGATGGCACTGGAAGTCCAAAAATTGCTGAAGATTATTTAAATAGTATTTGTTACCTTTTTCATTGCAAATACAGTTATAAAGAAGAGTTATGAAGTTATAAATAATATATATACTTATATACATAAATAAAAACATATCTAATATTAAAAATAGATATAATTTATAAATAGTTATGTTATAAATGCTTTACTGTTGTGTCAACCTAAACAGTACAAGTCATAGTACTATGCTATTCAAAAACATATTAATTTTGAAGTCTGCAGAGACTAGCCAAAGAACTTCCAGCCTGTTGTCCCAATGCCCAGAAGAAATCTTGATTCTCTCAAAAGAGTTCAGCTCATCTTCATGACTGGTTCAGGAGACTTTCAGCAGAAGAACAAAGCCAGAAGCGAAGCTCAAAACAAAGCCCTTCACAAAAAAACCTGTTTGACTGAATTAGCTTTGAACTAGCTGATACATAGCAATAACTAGATATGGCAAAATAAATGCAAAAAGCTATTATTAATTAACGTTATTTTAATAGCTGTTGACGTGGTGTGAAGTATTTTCAGCAAGTATCCTGAGGAAACTCTTGAAATATTCTTTTCTGTACTCACAGTCTGATTTTGATTTTAAAAGATGATAACAGACTAAACTATATTCAATAATCTAAAACATTGAACTGCTTGTGAACATCTGAGATGTGAAGAAGATGAAGAAAGATGCCAAAGATACAAGAATGAACACCAAAAACCCCCTTCTAAGAGGAAAAAAAGGGCCTGTAGATGTCACTGTAAGTAATGCCATGGTCTGGGTGTCACCTTCACACTGACACCACAGCCTGATTAACACCCGTGCTGTTCTGAAGTCTCAGCCTGTGGAATATTATGCAGTATAACTTGGGTATTAAGGATGTGCTCTTGATTGAAACTTACTCCTGTTCTTAAAAGTGAAACAAATATTATGAAAAAACCCGATTACTTTCAGATACCTAACAAAAGATGTTCTGATTTAAAAGATCCTATTTTGGTGAATCTGTGCATTTAAATGCTCCCATTTTCCATAATCAATTGCCATCAGGTTGGAACAGGTTACCCAGAGAGGTGGTGGAGGCCCCATCCTTGGAAGTTTTAAGAGCAGGCTGGATGGGGTGCTGAGCAACCTGCTCTAGTGGGAGGTGTCCCTGCCACTGGCAGGGGGGTTGGAACTGGATGATCTTTAAGGTCCCTTCCAACCCTGACAATTCTATGATTCTATCACATAATTCCACACTTGCCTAAAAGCCACATGCCAGAAACAGCCACTATAGGAGCAAGGTAAGTTTGTCACTGTTTTCTTCTAGCTGGAAGTTTCACCAGGCATTGAAAAAAAAAGTATCTAAGTCATTTATGTACGGGGAACCTGGACTCTGTGTGGCCAGCATGTTCTGGCTTAGCTGGACTTCCCTGAGCGTATGGAAAGCTGCTGGGCAGAGCATGGGCAGCAGGTCAGTCTGTGCCAGTGCCTGAAGCTCTGGGAGCAAACATGCAAGGACAAATTGACACATGCAGGATATACAACTGAGCATAGGTGATCATTATTGAGCAGGTTTTTTGCAAAGAGAACAGTACAGATTTGTAAAGAAAATCCAACCAGTTATTTGAAAGCAGTTTTTGCTTCAGTTTCCTGACTGATTCAGAGGGAGAGTGATGCTCTTTTCATCTGTGGCACCTCTCTCACAGAGTGAGGGTCCAAAAAGCATTCACCTACCTGTCTCTCTGAGTTATGAGGTATCTAAATATCACTGCTAGGACTCAAGGCAGGGTTCTTGGTCCACACAAGCACACTGTAAATGTACATTAACTGGAAAAAGATCTTTGTGATTACAGAAAGATGGGAGTTGTAATTAACAGACAGGAAAATACACTACCAAAATGTTATTTTCCACCCTGCTGCCTTTTTTTTGTTGGTTTTTGTTTAATTTATTGGATATCTGTAATTTTTACTGATCTGGATTTCACCCTCTGCCTCAGCATATGGAGGGTATATACAATCTACACTGCCCCCACCTCTGGGTTATGGCAATCAGGAATCTAGGAATCTAGCCCTGCAGTGCAGCCCTACAATAGTAAAGTGGGAACACCCATGGTATCAGAGCTGAACAGCCCTTGGGTAAACACACTGCTTAGGTGTGATATTGCTTAAATAATCCAGAAGTCTTATGATTGTGCTTCAAGTTTCCCTAGTGACTGGTGTGGGTATGTTACCCCCTGAGAATGTGTAAGGGCATTTGTACAGTCACTTGCACTAAGCTCCTACTAAAACGGGCTGAGATGAATAAAAAAAATTAAACTGCAGAATTGTCTCTTGCATGCAGTAATTCATGCAAGAGGAAAATATGACTGACAGAACTGCTTTGTATTCATATAGAGAAAGCTCCATTTTGTTCTCTGAAAAGTGTGTATTGCTGTTTAGTTGTGCTTTTCACACTGTAACCTGCATGTCTGTACTGGACATTTTCTATTATGGCTTAAGGCTATATTCAGCCTCTTCAGAGTCAGTGGTCATCCCAGTCTGGGCACTGGGTCAACTATTCAGCATGCAGGTCTTTGAGTGCTAAGATGTGCTTCACTTCTAGTACTTAACACTCTTGCATTGGTAGGCACTGTACAAACATTAGCTAATGCTCCTTACTGGCACTGGGTTACCTTTCACATTTGGCAGGGAAAAAGCCACTCAGCCAAGGTATGTAACCATTAACCAACTTGAACAGCTAGATAGTTAAAAAGAAATAATTTAGTTGTATATTCTTGTTGTGATCACCTTATCTTCTGAGTTTACAGAGGCATAATATCACATCCACAATGTAAGTACTACCCAGTTGCAGCAGGGGAGAGCTCATGTTAAAAAACCAGTGTGCCTGGTTCAAAGCCTGCCTGTCAGGACTCAGAGGCAACTGGGATCCCTCAGGTTAAGCAGGGAAAAGCTGCCCACTTCTTGAATGAATTTGTCAACTACTGACAGCCCCTGCTTTTCCAGAGGTAAACTGAGCCTATCTGTTGTGCTTTGTAGTGAGCTTAATAGCTGTGGCTGTTGTGGTAAATAAAACAAGCCAGGGACCACTTACTGGTACTGGAACAAGGGCCATAACATGTCCCGAGCCTGTACAGATGGACTTTTCTGCATACCCTCCTCCATATGGTCTACTGGGAACCATCATTTCACCTGGTCCAGGACCTCTCACAGAGAGCTCTAGTTGATGTTTGCCAAAACCACGCTGGTGCACTTCCATCTGGCCATGGCCAAGTCCTGTCGCTTTCTTGTTGCTAGTATGGGCACAACTAACACTTCTGGTGTGTGCTAGGAATGCTCTGTGCAGCAGCGTGATGTGGGGCTTCCTCAGCACCTCTCTCCTTTCTGAATACCACTGGAGAGGCTGTGTGATGCCTTGTCCCCACTCAGTCTGGACACTTAAGACTCCATAAGCTGGCTGCTGCATGGGCACCGCTGCACAGAGCATTCCTGCGTGACAGTGGTATTTAGATGTCTTGTAAATGAGGCAGGCTGGCATCTGCTTTCTGGAGTTCTCTACTGAATTTAGCCACCGGCATTCATCCTAAGTTTCATTCTAGGTGCCAAAATACATCTCCTGAATCCTATTGTAAGCCTTCATGTGACTCTCCTTATTTGCAAAATGGGTGTACTAATGCTTGTTCCACTCATTAGTCTGTTGTCCTTCAGCAGAAATTCAAGATTTTTTCACAGAAGCCAGCACATAAGTGAATGCTGATTTAACTATGGAAACCATCTTTGTTAGGTATGTGGTCAGACTAGAACCAACTGATCCTTTGGTCACAGCCAGGAGCATGGAGGAGATTAAGGAGGATAGGGGCAATTAGAAATTGAGCCCCATCTTCTTTGGTCTATGAGGAGAGAGGGCCCTTCTGGTTTGCAGCCTGGAAAACTGTATGTGTAGAAGGAGCTGACTTTAGGCCAGGGGCAGGTGATACATCTATTTGAGGAAGAGAAATGGAAGATGTTTTTGGAAAGCTGTGTTTTCACAATAGGTCTGCTCTAGGGGACTGAGCCTCCTCTGCAGAAACACCATTCTGTTCCTAGCTTTGCACCACTCTTTAGTGGCTTTGCAGTAGTCATATCACATCAGTATTTTCTAACTGGTGCTTATCTTCTTGTTTAGCCATTTAAAAAGAAGCTTTTAATTTCTTTGAAGTACCTACTACCGAAGAGATCTTCTAGTTCATGGAAGCTCCAGCCTTGTGGCAAGCTGAGTCACTTCTGTGATCTTTAGAGATCTCAAAACATAACCTTTGGGAACAAGGTCTCGGGAGTAGCAGCTGAATCTTATAATTAGTCTAACTGCCCCATTGGAATAATTATCTCCCTGTATGCTTGCAGATCTGCTGAGGAACACGAGTATGAATGCTGTGTTTGTCACAGCCTTGAACACAGATTTTAACACATACTCCTTTATACATACAATATTGTTCTGATGAATCATTTATTTGAATTCAATCTATGCTCCTTTCACAACTGGCCAAACTTGCTGTAGTATCACATAAATAAGATTTGAGAAGCAGGTCTTAGAGCTTGATCTTCAGTACATAAGTATCTGGCCTTGAAACTGCTTGTGCCAAGTATCTGTTCTCCACCTCCTTCTCATCAATCAAATATGCTCATATGAGTTAAAATGTCACTTGAAGAAAGAAATATGCATACAGTAAATATTTGGAAAGGGGGCTAAAGGATCACAGGATGGGGCAGCAATGTTCACACCAGGGAAACCTAGGAGGGCAGAAGCGTGTACAACGAGGGAAACAGGAAACAATTCTGTAGGGCTTGGCAGGTCTTTCCTGTGCAATAATCATCTAACCTGTCTTGAGGCTTTCCCTGGAGCCTTTCTCTCTCTTGACTCAACAACAGAATCCGTGTTACAAACTTCGCTCGGGATAGGTAATGGAAATGCAAAATGCAATATTGTTAGCTGACAGCCTTGTAAAATCCTGCCTAATGTTAAACCTATGGGACTTGTTCAAGGACTGAAAGCATAGTTGGAGTGTGACCATTTTGGGCATTCCTCTTGCATATGTGCATTTTTCACATATAGAAGACACAATGGTTTGATTGGACCATGCCTCCAAAGCATGCTGCCATTGCAGAAACAGCCTGTATGGTTCCATGAAGATAATTAATAAATAAGTTTCCTTGAAAGGATATTAGACCACACTTCAGAACAGTGGGAATCAATGGAAGAGTGCACAATTTGGCGAGGGAAGGAGATGGACACGCAGACCTGGACTCTCCCAGGGGACTGCAGGGAAGCCGAATCTCTTAGGCAGAAGTGGCTGTGGATGCCCCCCTCCTTGCTTTTCCTCATGGGGAGCCTCCTGATAACACAGGGGTGGTCCTATTGCATCAGCTGCTTACAGCTTTTTGTGACACTACTACCAAATCTGTCCTAACACATTTTTCAAGGGTAAATCTAAATGTTTCCTGACAGCACGTTGTTGGTGTGCCAAGGGTTAGTGTCTCCTTATCACAAGGAAGCAGTTTGGTTTCAAGGGGTGGCCCAGATGATCGGATTGCCCCAGCCCTCAGCTCTCTCGTGATTAACACCCCCCCCAGCTCAAGGAGTGAGTTTACAGCAGGGTGGGAGAGTGTATGGTCAGAGGTACCATTTATAAAATTATTGTCAAGTGAATGACTGGGTCTTTTCTATTGACCCGTGTTACTACACTGCTCCGGTAACCGATTTTCCCAGGTAGAGATGAGGTTTTATTGCATTAAATTTTGACATGCCAAAAACTGCTTTTTTTCCAGTCTTTCAGCCTCATTCTCTGCTTTAGGCTGTTCAGCTTCAATCAATGGGCAGTTTGCTGGAGATTTCAGTGAGAATAAGAACAGGCAAAATCATCTTCAGATTTGCTTTGCGGTGTCTCAGGAGAGCATGTCCTCATGCTACCAGGATTCCTGTGCAGATCTGATGTTTTTGTGACCAAAAGCTCAAAAACACTGCTTAGGAAACTGTCTTACCTCATGCTGAAAAAGTCAGAGCTCGCTTATGTTCCTTGGGCATCCTCTGCAGCAGTGTTTTGGTGAACACGCTGCCACCCTGCCCTGCCGTGTCTGGTTACTGAGGCGTTGCTCTGGCAGCTGTCATCCCACCAAGCAACACACACCACTAGCTGCCAGCCAGGTGACATGGTCAGATCTCACCTATCCTTGGTCAGGATGGGAAGAGAGAGGGAAGCTTGGGGCTTTCCCCAGCTTGCTCTTTAATCACTAGAAGTGATTTACTGTGGGGTTTGACTATTGATGCACAGCACACAGATACCAATATTTTTATGTGCAGATAAAATATGGAGCAGTAAATGAGAAAATTCATTCTGGTAAAAGGTAGAAATGGTATTCTTAAAATAAGACAAATATTTATATTTTTTCTGTGTAATTTCTTCAAGCTGTGACATTGAGAAATCACCCAAACTACTGGGTATTTTTCCTTTCCATCTTTTATATTGCCAGCAAGTACCATTAGAGGACCACTTACTGATAGCCTAGGAGTATGTTCCACTGAATGCAGCTGACTACAGCAGAGGTGCTATTTTGCATTTAAAGCAATTCTGCTTTTGAATATGTTGGGAGCATGGATTGGAAAATCTTCTGTACTTTTGCCAAGGTTTAGAGCTTTCAGAAGAAGTGTGAGGAACTGTAAATGTTTACAGCACTGCTTTTACTGTATTGTCAAAGGCATCCAAATGTTAAAGAAGAAACTATATTTGTAGCAACATGTGCTGCAAAACCCCAACAGGTAATAGTCATGTAACATAATGAAGGTATTTCATTATTTCAGCCAGTTAACATTTAAATTACGTAATGGGGTTATCTAGAAACCTAATTTCTTTCCTAATATTTCTAGAGCCTGACTTTATCTTCTTCAGACCTTTACCACTGCTGGCTATTAGATAATTCAGTTGTCACTGCTGAAGCCATTTGCAAAGCTGTGTACTGCTCTGCTTGAGAAATAGTGAAACTGGTGCCATAGATGTACAGCCAGACTGAGGTGATTTGGACATATGCCTAATAATTCTTTATTAGATCTGCAGGTGAGGTAAAATAGCAATTATCACATAATTTCTTTTAAAACACTGATAGTAAACCACTGTTCCATTTAAAAGCACTTTTGTTATTAATCAGGCACATACCAAATAAACTAGAAAAAGAAATAATTTTTATTAGCCAAATCAACAACTCATTAGTAATTGACATTAACAGTAGCAATTTCACACAGACAGCTCATACAGTTGCATAAACTCTCCTTGTGCAAAGCTCAGTACTGATTAATTACACTCATGACCAGGATTACGCTTTCAGGTCCCACATCTCAGCAGCCTCCTTCAGCTGAACCCCTGCATTATTATGAAGTCTTCAAAAAGGCAGATGAGTGATTGCATAGATTTTAACTATTCAATATATTATCATGACCAGGATGTGATGATGTTTCCCTTAGTCTTTACTGAATCCAAGGCTTTCAAGACACCCTTCAGGTTTTCATTGCATAAACCCAGCTGTAAATAAAAAAGTACTTAAAAATCCTAAGTAAGTAACAATAGTTTTATTCTAAAAGCATCAAGAATAAGAATATGCTTTTTAAATGTTAATTAGTTTAGCTTTGCAAATCCCCCGTGAACAAGACAAAATTTAGAACTCTTGAGGTAATATCAGCAAGTTTTGCTTCTGCCTTGCAGAGCAATGCAAACAGTAGTGCAAAAATAATCTGTGGTTCAGAAGTATATTATTGCTTTGATCATATCTCCTTATTGTTGAAATTCCAAAGAAATGGTTTTCCTGGTATCTATTTTTTGCAATGTGATCTATGAGTAATTATATTTTATCAGTATATAATAATATATAATACTGTTTTATCATAGTTCCTTAGTATAACCAAGTCCTTAATAATAAGAAATACTTTCTCCTGCCTCAGTTGGTTTTGGAAGGCTAAATATGTTATGTTCATGGATTTCCTGGAGTTCTGATTTAGAATTTTCCTTCCTGAGTGATAGACAGTAATAGCACACGGGAGTCAAACCCTCTCTCTGAAAGCTCACATCGCTGTAAATGGAGTGGAAAGCAAACACAGAATGTGTGAGCCCCTTTACATAGACAGATGGAAACAGTACAAGCTCGCTAGCACCCGGGCCTTAAAGCACAGCTCTCCTTGAAGAGTCTGTGGATGAAATGGGGATTTGGGTAAAACATCCATATAAAAGCACGGACAGAGTTGGCCACAGGGGATAAATCAGGATAAGAGACAGTCATCTCCACCAATTGAACACAGATGCTTTTTCCTAGTCCTCATCACTGACTGCAGTTTTGATAAGGAAAGGAAGAGAGACATGTGTTTTCAGGATGTCACCAACTGACCTTCAGAAAAACAGTGACAGTTGTCAAACCATCCAGCTTGTCAGAAGCCACAGCTACATTTGAATAGTCCACATTCTAGTGAATGAGATGAAGCTAAAAAGTAATTGACAGGATCATTTTTGCTGGTTCTATTACAAACACCACAATTAAAGTAAAATAGTTAGAAAAGGCCACTGTGCATTCTTAGGGTCTGACTGTGAAACTGAGAAGGTGCTTGTGAGCACCTGCAGAGTTACAGTGGTCTGCTGAATTACCCTGGCATTGTCAGGGCTCATATCCACACTTGATCTTGAGTTGGCAGAACTGCACATATTCCTGAAAGCAAGTTAGGGGTAAGTACACAGAGATGTGAAAATTCACGATTTACAAGGGACATCTGTTTTCCTAACTCTATTGCTAACACTCTCCTGTGCATGCCTTTATTTCTCGGTCTTTAAAACTGTGATACATCAAAAGGCATTTTGAGGAGTGAAATCAATTTGTTACACATGATGCACTATTTATTCATAATAGGCCCAATTACTGCAAAAAGATTGATGATATGGCTATGAACATCATGGCTGTGGATTGTTTATATTCAACATAGAGCTTTCCACAGGTGTTTGACAGTAGTTGCTTTGACAGTTTTAAGAACCTTCTATTCAGCCTAGTATGTTGCATATTATATCTTGAGCTATTTTTTTTTTAATATAAATTTCCAAAATGTACAGAACTTGGAAATCATAAGAATTTCTTTAAATTCTTTCTCATCTTTAAGTATGGTCATAAATTCCTTAGCAACTATGTAACTCTATGGAAATAGTTTAGTCCTGGATTATTTGTATCATGTTTCAGCAACGTGGTCACAAAAGTATCAAAACTTCTTCAAATACAAAATATACAGACAGAACACAGAAATTATCATATAATGCACATAATCTTAAAATACTTATTTAAATCAGATTTAAAAGAAAATTTCTGATATTACTTAAAGCTAAATTTCTGTCTTTTGAGCTTAACATCTTTGCTGTTTCAACATACATTAAACTATCGATTCAAAGCAAACTAATAAATCATCGTGTGTTGATTAAATAGTTTAAGTGCACTATCTCTTTACAGCAGAAAGCAGTTCTAAAGGGACACCCCTTTCTTATCTTGGCTGTATCAAATGAGATAGCTTTAGCACTCTCAACAGCAGAAAATTTCCTACTGGGAACACACTTCAGGCTATGTGTTTCTAATGCCTAAAGAAAAAATATATATAATCTGTCTCATTAGTTTGTCATGTAATGTTCCTAAAATCTAAAAGCTGCCTCAGATAACATGAAAAGGATTGAATATGAATCATTTGTTGGCATGTTGATCACTATAAGCAGGACACTAAGGTACTGAAAATTAATATAATTTGTTACTTTAGAGGTGGTTTTTAATTTTTGTAAAATAAACCTTACTTCATTATCTCAGGACGTTTAATGTACCTGACAGCTGCTGGGACTCTTACTAGATAAATTGTTTACCTCTTTCTCTTCATTAATTTCTTATCTGCTGTTCTTGAAAGGCCAGAAGAAAATACAGTGATCAGAATACTTGTAGCTTTGCTGAGCTCCAGCTACAAATATAGTGGGACATTGGGTGATCAGATGATATAAAAAGCAGCTGATTTAGTATTAAGTTGAATGTACTTGTACAGCTGACCTTTTAAACATGTAGTAGATGTTACTTTTATAGTTGTACTTTTCAGTCCTATTTCATTATTTAAATAGAGATTTAGATTATCTTAATTTAGATTAATAAATACTGTGGTTTTGTGGTCAAAACCCAATTTGCTCTTGCAAAGTCAACTTCACACGCACAGAGATGGCGCTGCTTTTGCAAAATAAAATAACTATTGCTTTTTTCCCTTTATCTTTTTTTTTCCTGTTTTTCTATTTTTCTTTTCTTCTTTTTCTTCCTTCTATTTTCTTTTTTTTTTTTTTTTTTTTTTTTTTTTTTCCCCCCTTGGGTTGATACATGTGACCAGACACTGAAAACTTGATTTTGACTTTTCCTCTGTGGCTCATTTCCTCCCATCCAGTGTGTGCTCTGAGCCTTGCTCATCATTTTGGCTGCAATGGAAATGAAAGCTACTGTCTTCTTTAAAAAGTAACTACCGGTGCTCATGAAAGCTGTTAAGACAAGAACTCTGCTTGATTTTCTTCTGAATTTCTAACTTATGCCTGGGATTTTATATGTCTGCTTAAGCAGTAAAGACTAATATTTTCTGACCAACATTTATTGATTTCATATGATTTCAGAATGGCATAAGGAACTGACAAGAGAAAAGGATGTAATAAGGAACTAGTATGGTTTACAATCTGTTTACTTTTTGATTCAGTACCTATATTAAGACAAATATGAGTTGGATGCCAAATTAAAATATGCATCATTCTAACTGTTCAAATGTTGTTCAAACAACTTTACACTAAATCTTCACAATCAAAAGGATAATTATGGTATGAAAGTGCAGATTACACAGAAAGCAGTGGATGCTCAGCCTTTCTGAAAATCCAGGTCAATGATTTAAGACATATATTTTAGACCACTACTTTTGACAGTCACTAAAGAATCGTCAATCTCAGTAGCTTTTAATAGTGGAAAACAAGTAACAATGTCAGTGTGCAACAGAATAGTATATTATTAAATACTAAATTAAATGACAAGCAATGCTCTCATTCATGGAATCACAGAATCATAAAATTGCTCAGGTTGGAAAAGACCTTCAAGATCATTGAGTCCAACCTCAACCTAACCCTACTACCCTAACTCTTAACAACCCACCAGAAGAGGAGGTCCAAAGCCAACTAAGACCTAACAGTTTTTGAATTTTCAGAAATTATCTCAAGCCATTTTGTACTACTGGGAATCTTCAAAGCAATCTGCTTGGGGACTGATACCTGATGAAATGCATGACCGAAGTCTGACTTGCAAAGGTTTCTCTGGAAGTCAGTCCTATCTTGAATTTCAAGAATATTTACACAAAATCATCTCTTTCTTCAGTAATAATACACCATGCTCTGACTCTGTTTTAAAGCTAAGTTCTACTAACAAATATGGGATTTTGCCTGGTTTAAACTCTGTCTAGTACATGCTTAAAAGCATGACTGTATTTTTAGGACCTTATGCTTGGCAAGTTCTGCAGCATAGTTAAATAGTTGTGATATTATCTATATTTGTAATCATTTGAGCTGAGTGTATGGAGTAATTATTTCTGTATAAAATAAGGTTTATCATAGACTATGTAAACACTGCCATGTCATCCTGCGTTGCAAAAATGGAACCTGTTGACATTTTCCTGTTTTTCTTACAGACTATTCTCAGTAATAGGAAACTACTGATATCTGCCTTTGCAGATGTCTGCAGCTGACGTCAGGAATTTCAGATACCATTGTGCAAGTAAAGTTACAACCTGTAAAAATTGTGGCATTGATTCCTAGGAATATGATGGCTTTTAGGTGCATCTCAGTTATAGGTGGATTGCAGTTCTCTACTAATTTTTTGTTGTTGCTCAGAAATGATGTTTTATTAGAATGGAAAATGTCCAAAGGAAAATTACCACGACAAACTTCTGCTGAAAGAGACAGCTTCACCTGCTTAGTCCCTGTCCAATTTCCTAGTCAGATTACTAAAATGATAGCAATGTTTCACTACATGAAATTTCTTCTTGAAGTGAAGGCTGCACATTTTATGGTCCTTGGGCAACCTTGCTATGTAAACTGTGTGATAAATGAAGACAGAAAACTAATAGATAAGCTGGAAATATTACATATTCTGGACTTGGATGGTTATTAACTTACAGCTCTCCAACAGGGAGTCTCAAGACCTCAGTAACCAGGCTTGCATCAAGCTGAAGAACCCTGTTGGGGCAAGGAGAACGGGGAGGTCTGCTGCTGTCTTGGCTGCTACAGTGTGGGATGCCTGTGATAAATTACTGCCGTGTTTAGAGCTGAAACAGAGTCATGTTGGTGTCTGCAACTCTTCTGAGGCTTCAGAAACCAAATCTGGCATCAGACACTAAACAGATTCAACCTGCTGCTCTGGAGAACCCAGTCAAACACCAGGGAGCCCAGAAGCTCCAAGCAGGCCACCTTCATCCCAAACACTTAGGACTTGCAGCCTCTCTCCTGCTGCAGGAGGAAATGGGGGGTTTGAGTCCAGGTTACAAGGTTATTAGTGACACGTAAGCCTCCCAGCTTCCTCTAGGGACTGTTAGGAGTCCTGGAGGGACAGATAAGCCCAGTACACTGGGGCAAAGGTCTTCACGGCTCAAGAGTTTTTCACTTTGAGTATCAGAACTCTTTTGAATGTATTTGTGAGGGGATTTAGCAGCCATCAGGCAAATTTGTAAACACTTTAAAGAACTGTTCTGAAACAGAAGGTGTTTCTTGCAGAACAAAAATCCTGACTTTTGACCATCTGATGTCAATTATCATCGTTCCTTTGGAATAATGTAGGATAAGTTCTTTCAGTCCTGTGAGAGCCACAGCACCCAATTGGCTGCAGTTGTTCATGTTCCTATCAGGGTAAAAGAGCCAGAGATCCCTCAACTCTTTTCCTGCTATCAGTCATCTATAGACAGAGTTGGTCACTCTGAGTTACTTATGTAGACAATATCGAAGACTTTCTGTCAGTTGCCAAGAACTATCAGCTGGACCACTAAAATAAACAAGTGACTAGTTAGATAGGACTAATCCAGAGAGATGTGAAATAGTCTTTATGGTTTGAGTGACACAGATGGTACATTCTGGCATGACATGTGGACAATATAGTAAGAAGAAATTCAGTGGCAAAGAATACAGAAAAGTAGGGTAAGATAATTTTGAATTTTTTTAACAAAGAAAAGAATTATTAAGAATACTAGACAAAAGAAATATAAATCTTATTTTGCTAGATAGATGCAGTGGGAATATAATGTGGAAAAACTGCCATAGTATCTTTTTCTTGATCAGATAATCAATGACAATTTTCTGACTATGAAAAATATTTTTTCTGTGCGAGGTGAGCATGGCAGAGATTCAGTAAAATGATCTCTTGGAAGAGGAGCCAAGATATCAGAATTGTGACCTTTTTGCTGTCTCATCAGCCAGGCTCTAAAGTAATTCTAGACCTCCAACTTAAATGGAGCAGACTGCGTATGACTGACACAACAACTGGTTTGCTTCTTGAAACTCAACTCAACTGGCTTCTGATTCCTCCTGTTACATCCCTTTGTACCTAAGTGCACTTCAGCTTTTAACTATGACACTGTCACTGCTGCAGAAACATTTAATTACTAGTACTTCTTAAATAAAGTCTAAGTGACTGGTTCTTGAAAATTCTAATTAAAACCTGTCAAAACCAATTCAATTTTCTTTTTCTGGGTGAATGTAGAAAAAAGGTTAATGTTATGAAAGAACTCTTGAGCTTGTGAAGAGCTCATGAACCAGGATTCAAAGGAAACTAATCCAATATTTCTTTGATTAGATTTACCACTTTTCTTAATTCCTGAAGGTACAATGGGGCTGTATGATCAGCCCTTCTCTGGATGGTAAAGAAATTAGGTTTAACTTTAAACAGTCCCAGGAACAAAGGTGATGCAACTTAAGAAAGGTGGCTGATATCTTAGTCCTTGTTGCAGAGTACTTGCCATTTGGGTGATTTTTTTTCAGTTCCCTCTTCTACCTGACAAAAAACCCAACATTCCAAGGCTTTTCACAACTTCATGGTAGAAGGAAAGATTTCTAAACTCAAAGAGCACTGAATTTTATTTCCAAAAAAATAACTTTATACAAATTACATAGAGATTGAAGTAAATTATCTATAAATGTTAATTAAAACAATGTGATTTAAAGTATTTTATAATTATTTTTGTGGCTGTTGTGCACTCCTTCAGAGCACTTCTAGCTCAGATGCTGTCACATTACACTAAAGCATTAGAACTATGGGACTAAATTGCTGAGACAGCAACCAAAAAAAAAAGTCCCAGCAGCACAGGGTCATCCCAGCTGAGGATCATGGATGGTAATAAGCTTCTTAAAACACAAGCCTGTATTCTGTCAATCACTGATTACTGCCTTCACCTTTTAGGCTATCCACACTCTGCAGGGAAAGTGTTAGCACCTTTCCAGGAAACTGGGATTAAAGATAGGTGATATCCTTGGCAAAGCCTTCATAGTATAAATAGAAGTGGATCACTGGCTTTCAGCTGAGTGTGTCCTGGTTTGAGTGAGAACAGAACTAATTCTGTTCAGTGATTTTTCTTTCCAGCTCAGTTCTAACCGCCTGCACTGTCTGCAGTCAGCAGCTGTTTGCACAGGCAGGGGCTGCTGCTGGCAGTGAGAACACCCCATGGGCAGAGTCACTACCAAGGGTTGGGGTGCAGACCAAGGCCACTGCTGGATCTTGGTTATCAGATTGGGGGGTGCAGAAAGTAAAAGGTGGCACCTGCAGGGAGGAGCAGACAGGGCAGGTGACCCCAAACTGACCAATGAGGGATTCCAGATAGGTCATATTCAGTATAAAGCTGAGGGATTGTGAAGGTCTCATCCTGCTTTGCTTGGCTTTTCCAGCTTCTTCCTTGTTTTTTCAATGACTGGCACCTGAGGAGGCCTCTGTCCATTCTGCCTTCAATCCCAATCTGTGTGCTCCTGAATCCATCCCCAGAATCCAGCTCCTGAACACAGCTTCCATCTGCTGCTGGGCCCAGTCTGGGACTCTTCCAGTGCCTGCTCCACAGCATCAGTGGTGACGGTGATGTAATTGCCATCAGGGGGTGGAGGGGTGGGTTTAATACTGGTTCTGTATATATTTGTATATATTAAATTTATTATTATTATTATTATTTTCATTGAAGCTCTTCTAGCTTTCTTTTCTACTGTCTGAGTCTCTCTCCCTCATTCCCTTTCCCCTCCCCTTTGCAGAGGGAGGGGAGTTAACAGAGAGCATCTGTCATAGGTCTAGCGGGCTACCCTGGCCCTAAACCTTGACAACAATGTTTTAACATCTAAAGCTCTGAACCTGCAAACCACTAGAGAGGTGTCTGACTTTACGTGTAGTAGGACACTGATTCACCTCATTTGTGAAAAGGAAATGAAAAGTGAGCATAGTATAGAAATGAATGCAAAATATTCTTATTTTAAGCATATTGGCCAGAAAACAGCCCAAGCAAACAGAAAAATTTCCTGAAAATGTTAAATTACAAGGATGTTTGAAGGAAATTTTTAAAATGCCAGATGCTACCTATCTTGATAGCGAATACTTGTGTGAAAAAGCCTACAAAATTTTCAAAAATATTTCACTAGCTTTCATAGTAATCCTTTTTAGTTAACATTTACAGAGAATCAAGATGTTGTTATTGGCAACAAGCTGGTCAAAGATAAATGAGTATTAGATAATCTTCCCTTATAGCTATTGTAAGAAAACTAGCGGGAGCAAAGTTATGAAAATTTTGGAGTGAACTGGGAGGAGAGCACTTCCAAGCCATCAGGCTTGGTCTGAGGGAGCTCTGTTCATCCTTCTACAAAGTATTGCATAGGGTGCAAGATAAAAGGATCACCTTAAAAATAAAAGGCATAGTAAATATTGGCCTGTGGCATAAAGGTAGGATAGTGGTTGTGAAACCCAATGGTTGTTAAAGAGCTGTTGTCTCCTAGTACTTCACACCTGCTTCCTGCACCAGGCTTTGCTGATGGGAGAGATACAGCTCAGTTTGTCTGTGCATGGCTGGTTCTTGTGGACAGGTTTGCCTCTTTTTAAATGGAAGTGTCAGCTTAACCAGGGACTTCTGTCTGCTATGGGCTACAGTTTTAATACTTTTAATGCTAACTGCACACTTATTTCAAGTGTTGAAAGATAATACATCTTTCTATTTGAAGATATAAAGTATAAAACTTTCTGTCCTAGAACTCCCTGCCCCAGTTATGAGAACAGCCACGGTCTGAAGCAAGTGAAAAAAGCTGTGCCTGAGTAACGAAGTCTACATAATCTTTTCTTGTTACCAGGTGTTCTGTGAACTCATCTACTCCATATTTTCCAGGAAACACCAACAAAACTCTAAATGTCATTATGCATTTCATGTTCAGGGAATACATTGAATTGCAAGTAATACATTTAGATTCCAGAACAGATTTGTAAGTGCATAGGGCATGGTAATAAATACAAATTTTATTTCTTGCAGTTATAATGATAAAACATTAAATAATCTGTATCAGAAATTTTGGTGTAGTTCTATGGTTTGGGGGTTTTTTTGGTGGTTTTTTTTTTTTTTTTACTTCTCTAGCTTAAAATGAAAGAAGCATATATGGCTGCAACAGACTTAATCTGGTTTATAGATATAACATATGAAAGACAAACAACTGTGTTAGTGTATTTTATTTGCCCCTCATTAGGAGTATTCAGCTCTTTGATTTCCAGATGTTTAAACATTTACTAGCAAAGATACAGAAAATCAAAGACTACTGAAAGCAGGCTTGCTCTTCTTGGTTGTCTCTTACCTCAGTAAGAATCCACAGGCCCCAGAGTTTTGGGCCAAAAGTTGAAAATCACACTTGGGTGACATGAGACTGCTGAAAATTGTTACCTGCATGACACATCTTCAGGATTTGGACCCTTTAATTGGAGCTGTTGATCAATTTCAATATAGCTTTGACAGGTGTTACTGCTATTGCTTGTGAACAAATCTGAGCTGTATGTATGGAGCAGATGTTTGTCCAAGGTAAGTGAATATATTCAGTGTTTGGAGTTCTGTACAAAACACTAGGTAAATAATTACTTCAGTGGTCTGTGATAACATCTTACTCTTGAAGTTGCATTAGGTGTAACTAAATCTCATGATTTTATAGACCTGATTTTAGACCTGCTGACAGAGGATGCAGAGAGGCAGAGTCACTGAATGCTGCCTTTGCTTCAGTCTTCACTGCTAAGACCATCCCTCAGAAATCCCTGACCCTGAAAGTAAGAATGAAAGGCTGGAAGGAGGAAGTTTCTCCACTGGTTAATGAGGATTGGGTCAGAAATAACTCGGGTAAACTGAACACACACAAATCCATGGGCCCCAATGGGCTGCACCCATGAGTAGTGAGGGAGCTGGCTGATGCTGGCTCTACCACTCTCTATCATTTCTGAAAGATCATGGAGAAGAGATGAAGTGCCTGAGAAATGGAGGAAAGACAATGTCACTCCAGTCTTCAAAAAGGGCAAAAAGCAAGACCCTGGTAATTACAGACCAGTCAGCCTCACCTCCATCCCTGGAAAGCTAATGGGGCATCTCATTCTGAGGATCATATCTCAATGGAAGAAAAGGTTGTCAACAGTCGCCAACATGGATTTACTAAGGGGAAGTCATGTCTGACTAATCTGATAGCCTTCTGTGATTGTGTGACTGAATGGGTAGATGCAGGGAGAGCAGTGGATGTTGTCTACCTTGGCTTCAGCAAGGCTTTTGATACTGTCTCCCATAACATCCTTATGGGTAAAATCATTAAGTGTGGGTTAGAAGAGCAGACAGTGATATGGGTTGAGAACTGGCTGAACAGCAGAGCTCAGAGGGTTGTGATCAGTGGTGCAGAGTCCAGCTGGAGACCTGTAAGTAGTGGTGTTCCCCAGGGGTCAG
>JANIJG010014500.1:0-36634 GCA_024611175.1 Megaceryle torquata
TTTTTTTTTTTTTTTTTTTTTTCCCCTCCTGTCTCAGGATCACAGAATCACAGAATGTCAGGGGCTGGAAGGGACCTTGAAAGATCATCCCGTCCAACCCCCCCTGCCAGAGCAGGATCACCTATACCAGATCACACAGGAATGTGTCCAGGCAGGTTCTGAATTTCTCCAGAGAGGGAAATCCACAACCCTCCTCGGCAGATAACAGTAATACCTCAGAAGAAACTAGTATTGTTTGTATTAGATGGGAGGGGGTATTTTAGGCAGATGTATGGTTAATTTATTTCCTCTGGGTACAGCTCTCTGGACTGGCAGAGTGATGAGGGGCAGAGAAAGGGAAAACCCACAGATTTACCTTCTTCATGAAATTAAGCTATTCCCAACCCCTTGCCCCTTCCCTGAGGGCCGTTCTGAGTATCAGCACTGTACCTACAAGAAATTTATTTCTTCTTCTTCATTTGAGCTGTGGTAAAACTTGTGGAAACTTATATTATCCTTGGAGAAATTTCCTGGGAAATGCAGAATTTTGCTATTCTAATATTCCTATCTCATCCCCTACTTAAAAAAAAAAAAAATCAAAACAAACAGGTGGACTTTTTCTACATGTTGACTAAAAAGTTGTGCTAAAATGCAGATAAACCACCACTCTCAGCAGTCAGTGACACCAAGCTACATGTAGTCCGTGGCAAAGGCATACCTAAGAACGTTTCATACTATTTCCCTTCTCTTTTTGGCACAGCATGGGATTTACTAACTACAATAGTTTTGACAGCTGTGGGGGGAAGGGTGGTTGGTGTTCTAGCTGAACTCCTCACCCATTCCCACTGGGGATGGGGTGCCTTGCAACTAGACAGATGGCTCCTACAGAAGGTCAACAGAAACATTCATGCATACCCTACTTATTTTTTCACGGTGTTCGTTGATTCAAACTGCTTCTGAGCCTCTCTCCCTGTTTTTTAGTAGGAATTTTATCATGTTTTTAAATCTTTGCCAATTTCAATGTGGCTAATTTAATTTCACACAAAAAAGTGTGGGAGCAGCGGTCTTGGTTCCCCTGGATAAACACTGGACTACGTGCTACTTGTGTTTGACTATGTCAGCTGCAAGCTTTGTAAGTATGAAGTCCTGCCAGGAAAGACATAAATCTTTTGTCAATGAAAGGGGTACATTATCTGCTTCTCAGATGTTTCTTTTCTAAACAGCTACCTGAGGTTTACGATAAATATTCAACATGGTTACTTAAATGAAAAAAAAAAAAAAGAAAGCAGAACACTCTTTCTAACTGAACATTCTCCTGCATTGAACATTAATGGCAAATTATAGAGAGCAGGGATTAGTCCTCATGGCATGTCCTAGGTCAGTCTAGAAATGCAGTGCTGCAGTGAAGGGATTTCTAAAGAGACAATTTAGTAATACTTTGGCTGTAATATATTTTTGCCTTCTGAGTCAGACCCTTGCAGTAAAGCAACCTTGGGTTGCAACTTTGCTGGGTTAAGGAAGCTGTGTCCTTCTTCCCCAGGAGCAGAGTCAGTCTAAGAACGGGATTGTGAAGAGGTTTATGTTGAACTGTGAACCTTATTCTCAGGCAAATGTTTTCTTGTTCACGGTTATTTCATACTGAAAAATGTGAAAAAAATAAATCGATGACTAGCTAAATGGCAACAGCTTAAAGGTTCATGAATTTAATAGCTCTCCATGAATCTAATGAGTTTCTGCTCCATTTTCAACTCCTGTAGATGTTGAATTTTAATTTGGCATTTCTGATGCCATTTCAAAGTGATCTCAGGCTTATGTGGGTAAGCTGATATGGTTACTTGGTAGCGTTGGCCTTGCACTACCACACTACTGCACTCACCAAAACATCCCTGGTGCTCACCCCCAGCTTTCTGTAAAATTCATCTGTTTCTCCCTAACTCCTCCTTAATCACCTGTGGATTTCTCACAGCACCACTTGTAAAATTGTCAGCTTCTCACTCTCTGATCTCCCACATCCAGCAATTTCTTGTGCCATGTCCAGTAGTTTCTCACATCTTGTTCCATTAGGTGTGCCCCAGACCAGGGCACAGGATGTGGTCCCAGTTATCTGCCTGCAGCCCTGGCACTCAACATCACAACCTCAGCCTGCTGCTGTGGGAGAGAAATATATGTATTCTGGGAGGACTATGGTATATAAAAAGTAAAACCAATGAAGTTTATGGATTGAATGTGACATCCTTTTCTCATGCTGCTTAGTTCCTGATCACTTATGGAATGGGTTATTAAGTGAGAGAAGAGGGTGTACCATCTAGCCTGATACAAAAGTAAAGCTTTCACTTAAATAAGAGCTTGAAAGGAACATAGAGATATTTGTGACCACCCTAAGGAACTGGAGGGAAGCTGCTTCAGTGGATGATGGGTTTGGACCTGACAAAACAGAACTTGGAGTTGAGAAAATTACTGTTTAGGAGAAATGGCTTTGAATGATGAACTAAATTAATCACAATGATTGTAGGAATCATAGATAAGATTATATATATTAGATTTAGGTAGGTCCTCAGAGGAAAATAAAAACATCTCAGTGTGAAAAAAAACCCCAGCTACAATATCAAATTGGATAGGCTTGCAAGTGCATAGGTCTTTTTATGCGCAACTTTGGAAAACCAAGTTATGCATAGGTGATTTATTGCATTTTTTTTGTTGTTATTGTAGAAGGATTTATCCCATTTTTATGATTTTAGGATTAATAAACATTATCCAAGTCAAGCATAAAATGAGCAGCACCTCATTCAGCATATTCACTGGAATTTCCAGCATATTTATCATTTTCTGCTGGGAGCATGGTTAAAGCAATGATTAGAAAACAATATGGCAGGAAACTCTTGATGTTTAACATTTGAGTTATGTATCACAGATTGTCTCAAATTCTCTGACTTTTTAGATTTAAATCTTTCCAAAGTTTTCCTGAAGCTTTTGGCACATTTTTACAAAATGTGTACAGAAAGACAGAAGATTCATGACAGACTCTAGCCTTCTGTTATTGTTTAACACCAATGTTTAAGGTTTAAATTTACAGGGAAGAAATCATTCTACATCAAAACTAAGGTGTTGCATGTTTATTTACAGACCAAGCTCCAGTAGTAATGTGTATTTGTCATGGAAACTGATTTGAATTTAATTCTAAACCCTGTTTTGCACCAGGAAAATGTGAGTTTCATTTAACTTGTCTCTGTTTTCAATTACAATTTGACAAAAGAAATAACTGCATTACCTATTTGATTTGCCAGAACTTTATCCCAGCACCACCTGTTGAGCCCTCGGCACTCGAATCCTGACATATAGCAGAGAACAAAATTATGCAGTTGGCATACTAACCAGCAAGGATGCCAACAAAAGCATAATATAGCCTTTGTACTTAAAGTACAGCAAAATATATATTAAGCTACCAACTGTAAAGGTTTAAGCAAGCCACATTTAATTATACATGAACATATCTTTCCAACAAATAACTCAGTAGAAAAATGGTATGGAAGTTAGAAAAGACCCTTTTTGTATGGTTTGCTTTGGTAAACATTGCAAGCTTAAAATAAATAAAGTTTCACAACACCATAGTAGATTTACATTAGAGATGGCAAGAAGATAGCCAGTGAGTTTATACAAATAGATGAGTTCAACACTATCAGCTTCCCAGTTTAAACAAAATGCCCCATGTTCCTTTATGGTGGAGGAACTGACCTAGCACAGCACTGGTCTCCCAGGAAAGTGGAAGAATAGGCTTCCAGCACTAGCCCAGTTCAAAACCTTCCTTCTGCAAGAACCTGGGACCAGAATAGTAGAAATCAACTGTTACTGTGAGATGTGTTTCTGGAAGCAGCACTTTGCCAGAAAATTAATCACAACTGCTTTCATGGGTCTCCTGACCTGAGATCTGGGCAGAAGAAGGGACAGAAGTTGAAGGAAGATGGGACAGATCAGTAGGGATGAGGCAAAACCTCTGATCCCAAGTTCAGATGAGGTCTGCACAGGGGCTGTGAACTCTTGGGAGATTTGCATGCTGGGAAAGGCTAACAGTGGTTCTAGCAGTGATGCCAGAGTTTCCAGAGCTTGTCCAAAAATAGGAGTTAAATCGCTGAGCTCTTTTTAAATACTGGTGACAGGGACAATTTACAGGTCTTTAGCACATGCCAAATAAACCTGAGAGAGAACTAATTCTGGAAACTTGATTAGAGTATTGCTAATTCAAAGAGACTGTTGTCCATAAAAATGACATTAGATATAAAGTGAGCATTGTGTTCCAAGGTAAGGCAAAACCAAGGAATGAGATCTTTCTCCTGCTCACCCAGAAATTGTCACAACTGCCCTCAGATCCAAGGATGAAGATAGGGTAAGGCAGAAATAGATAACTGATTCACAATGAAGGCAAAAGCAGTTTGGGAAGAATAAGGAGATGTTAATTGCCAGTGTTGCAAAAGTTCTCCTGATGTGTTTGTACAGGGCTGAGCACACAGCTGAGTTGTGACATTGGCTAAGGCTTTTGTCAATATTTCCATAAGAAACATAAATGAAAGACCATTAAAACTTTGGATAAGGAATCAAAATGCTTTAAGTTAAATGAAGTATATAGAAAATCTTTTAGAGAAAATGAAGTACAGCTTTAAAATGGCTTGGGAAAAAACCAACTAGTTTTGTAAACAAGGAAATAAACTAGCTGTAAACACAGTGACCAAAAGATTTTACTTACTGTGCTACCTTTTACACTCTAAGCTACTCCACTAAATATTACCACTGTAGGCTTGTACAAGCCTAAATGGAGGAAGTACCTCTTGGCATCTGTTACCTACCACCATATATAAAGTTCTGATATACAATTCTTGAACAGTATGCAACCCAGAAAATTTTGTGAGAAAGTCCTCTGACAGAAAGTGGAACATTTCAAATTCTGTCCAGAAAAAATGGAGAATAATTTTGCACATAGATTGCTTTTTTACCAGTGTTTTGCAGCAAGCAGCCACCAGCATTCAGCAGAGGTTGTGGAATCTCCATCTTTGGAGGACTCAACTCGACATCTCACAGACATAAGCAACATGATGTAATGAGACTTGCCTTGAAAAGGGGGTTGGACTAGATGACCTCCAAAGGTTCCTTTCAGCCTAAATTATCCATGATTCTAAAACTGACCTAAAGAAATCAGAAATATTGTTAAATGAAATTTAATGAATGCATTTTTTGTCTTATTTGTTTAAAGATTGGAATTATCTATTTATTATTAATAATTGTTTATAAATTATATTTTTATAACTATAAATGTAAATGTACTTTTACTATTTATTTAATTTTTAAGGGACTGATTAAATAGAAATATGCAAATTCTCCAGCAAGTATACTGGGTGCCTGTGGTGTAATCCCAATGAGTCCTTGCCAAAACTCTAAAATGGTGGCTTGAAAAATTACCCCACTATCCTTAATTTTTCTGTGCTGAAAATGCAAAGTGACAAATGTTAATGAGAAAAACTTTCCTTCAAATTTGTAATAGAAACTGTAAAACACTTGCTAAGAGATAGATCACATCTAGGAAAGCCAAATCTAGTTGATCTCTCCTCCTCAATTCCAAATATCCTTTTGTGGTAACCACATTTCATTCTGGAAAATAAGACTAGGGGAAGCACACATATGGCAGACAGTTTGGCATTATTCACTTCTAGATTTCTCAGACGTCTAACAGCCAAGAAAATGTTCCATCATTTTAATTCCTTTCATATAGCTGATCCCATGTAATCTTTACCTTAGATGAAAACTTCAGATGAAATATCTGGATAGTGTTTGAATAAAGCATTAAATAATTCTCCTATAATAGAATCCATCATCTTCTCCTAATTTCTCCCTTGTTCAAAATAACTAGAAATTCTTAAATTGCAATGCAGAGCTTTGAGTTTCAAAATCATAAACTAGTAAGAAAACTCACTCCAGAAATGCACTGCATCAATTACTGCCTTCCACAGTCTCTCCAAACATACCTAATTTTTTTTCTGCCTTTCAAATACCCTGGCAAAAATGCTGAAAATACTGGAACAGTTCCTTGCCCATCAGACATGTAAGGAGGCTGCAGGTGGGTCGATGAGCAGTCCAAGAGCTCTACAAGTGGCTTTTTTGTCCTTGACTGTGCTTTTGGGAATTTAATGAACCCACAACAAGTATTTGAGGCTGGTATTTCAGCTTGAAATTGAACTTTTTGCATGTAAAACAGCCATGAAAATTGTGAAGATTTACAGGTAGATTACAGTGAGCTGTACAAAAGGCAGCACCTTTTCAGACAGTCTTTGAAGTCTGCTCTGAGGAACCCATATGCCTTAGATACTGATCATCTCCACAATCATTGAACAGGTAATTGATATTAGTCACATATATCATCATATAGAGTTGGATTCACTCTTGAATTTAAATTCATTTAAATCTGGACCATTTGGGAAGAATTAATAATTCTGGAATTAGATGTCAATAGTTCTAACATTAGCTTAGTGTTTTGTGTCCGTAACACTGCTCCAAGCAAATGGCACCCAGTTTGCATCACATTTCGCTTACTGAGTATTCCAATAACGTACATGCATTCTTTTGCAGAAACCAGTGACAATGAGGATCCTGTCACTTGAAGCTTGAGTTTACCTGTCACTGAAGGTGACTGAGGTCGCCTGTCTTAAAATGACTGATCTATAACTTACACTTCCTCAAGGGATAAGTTATATTCAAAGAGAGAGGCTCATAAATTCCCAAGGAGATTTTAGTATCATAAAAATAGATTTGTCACCACTCCAAAGTTTAGCATCTGCCTTGACAAAGAGGAATCAAAATAATCTTTTGTGCAGATCCTCCACAGGAGTTACTTCTCAAAGTGCTACTGAGCAGTATGTGCCTTCCTTATCTTGTAGACACTTGTCATTGACCCCTCTGACAGCTTCCACTGATAGTGAGATCACACAGCTGACTAGAAGCATGAAAGAAAAAGAACAACATGTGTTTTCATACTTCCCATCTACTTCTCTGCATCTTCTTTACATCATTATTCATTAAGATGCTTCCCTAGAACTGGGGTCAGGGTGATTGATGCAGGACAAGGCCAAGTGTTTCTATAGAAAAAACCTGTCACATTGAATATAGAAACAGCTCTAGGAACTTAATGTTTTTTTAGAATTAATCTTGATTTTTTAAAATTTTTTTGAACAATCAATTAAAGATCTATGTCAAGATTAATATTTGCTATTGAATTCTATGGAGGTTTTGCTGAAACTTGTTCTGTTCTGCTACCTGCCCATCATAATCCCATCATTCCTGCTTCAGCCTGAGCCTTTCACTGTTCTGGAAACTGGTTGAGATTTACCCAGTACTGTTTCCCAGAACAAAGTGATTTCCTGTCTCGAATGACTGAACTGTTGCATTGAGAGGAGGAGGAATTTAATTTCACTATCACCCTCTGAGCTAACAAGATGATTCATCAGTTTGTTTATGTACTGAAGGCTGCCAGTGAGGAGCATGCTTTAGTAAGGGGCACTAAAATGGGTGATGATTTCATTTGGCAGCACCTAATACTGACTGTTTACATTGGCATTTACCCATTTAGGCAGCTACGTAGATCAGGCAACTTAAGAAACAGGCATGAAATTATGACCATAAATTGTCTTGATTCATGATTGTCTTAAAATATATAAACACATTTTACCACAATGTGTTTGCTCATTTCAAGAGATATCCGATACGCACGGGATTTTTTCCCCTTTATATGGCAGTAAAAATACAACCTCCATCACTCTTGCCAAACTTGTTCAAAGTTTACATGGATTTGGTTCCACAAATGTGGTGTAAAATTATATCCAATGTTCTGTGTACTGGCCCATGCATTTGGGATGGCATTTATACCTCAGTGGTGCCTCTTACAAATTTTAATGCAGATTTCTAAATTGTTTGCTTTTATTTAGATTATAATATTGAAAAATACACGATATGAAATAGAACATCATTTGGCTCTGTAAAATGTAGTTCTTCCCAATGCTTTTTTTTCTAATTGGAAACAGTAGCTAGTGATTTTTACTCCGCTTTTCTTGGATGCTTCTGGTTTCAGGTTATTTATTGCCCATAAGAACAATTGCTCCTCACATGCTATTGAAATAGATCATGTTGTGATGGAACGAGAGATGACACAATGCTGACCAGCTCTGGTACAGTGGCAAAGAACATGGGGCTTGTCCTGTCTCACTACCAACTTCATTAAATTTCTGTGTGGTGGGTAGTTGAGTAAAATCAATAGGGTATTCTGCTGGACTTTTCAATTCACTGTGATATGCTATTGACAAGAATCACATAGTAATGGAGAGGCTCCCATCTCCCCTCAAGTTTCAACACTCTACAGGAAGAGAAGGGAAAACAACCTGTTTAAAAAGCCCTGAGCTGTTAGTTTGAAGGATTAAATTATTTTGCATGTCTATAAACTAATAAAGTTTCAGATTTTTCCAATGTCATTGGAAACAATTGCAACAGAAATATTTATCACAAGGGAAGAGTGTAGACAGCCAGCTCAGATATTTGCTTGGTTATCTTTGGCACTCCTAGTATTTGGCGGTCCAGCACTGTCGATACATACAGGACTCAACAGGAGTTATAAGCAGAGATCAATAGTTATTCCTGCAGCAAGTCGTCAGGCACATAACTTACAGAAGTGGAAGGCTCAGTGCTTTTGACCTTTCTCCTACTTTGACAAATAAAGCCGAGGCTGGGTCAGGCATATCAATGGTCTCAGGCTAGGTCCTTCTGGAATTCCTTCATTAAGCAGAGACCCTTGAGGAAAGAATTAATCCATTTAGCTTGATTTGGTAGTGTGTTTGCATATGAAGCATGAGTATGCCTCTGATAATAGGTGGCTGTATTCACAGAAGAGTTGGAGTCCACTCTGCTTCCTGGGTTAATTGTTTGGTACACTTGAGGGTAAAATCTGGTAGGGAAAGTTAAGTAGGTGTCATTAGAGATGGTGTAAAATTCAGAGGAATAATCCTCTGGTCAGAAAATATTCCCCAGAAAATATTCAGAAAGCCCCACTTTCCTCCTGATGGTCTTTTTGAGGGCCAGGAGACTGCTACTCAGTAGCAAAAAGGTAGAGTGCTTCACCTGTAGAATGAGAACTGTCTCCAACCTCTGCTGTAACTTCGGGTGTTTGACCAAACCTGTGCTTCTAACATTTCTGTGCAGGATGCTAAATGACATCTTTCTTTTATTTTGGAAACCAATGCTCAGAAACTCGCTTGCGTATCTACTCTATAGTGAGAACACCGTATTACCCGTCTCCCGTTTTATACAGCAATGTTTGTTCTGACAGCACTGGCTGTTTTGAAACAACCCCCTCGCGAAGCTCCAATGAACAACGTGCCACGGGGCTAAAAAGCGGCACTGGCCATAGAACGCCCGGCACACCTGGCATCGGATTCGTCTGAATGGCATCCAGGGGTGCCGGCCCCGCACGCCTCAGGCACCGGGCTGCGTGCGGCGGGGCGGCAGTGGAGGAAAGTCGGCGGAGAAGGGGGCGGAAGGCGGCGGCGCCGCAGCCCTCGGACCCCTCGCCCGCCCTCCCGCCGCGTAGCCCAGCGGCCAGCAGAGGGCGCTGCCGGCCGGTGTTGGCCGGCACGGGGCTCCCGCTGCCGGCAGCTGCTGCTCGGTGTGACCGCGCCTCGCCCCGGGAGCCGCTGCCCCTGGTTCTCTCCTCTGCAAAGTCGGGAACATTGCTAAGACGCGCATTATTTTTTCGTATTCAGGAGAAATACGAGCACACAGAAGTTAATTTCTGATAAAAAACCCACATTGAAACATTACAATTTAGAAGAATTTCTAGATACTGTTTAGATAAGATACTATTTAGAAAGACCTTTCTTGGAAGGATTATCATTATTGGGTTGGGTTTTTTTTTGCATAAAAAGAATTGCCATTCTTGAGTTTTGTACACGTTTGTTGCTGAAGACAGACTGTCCAAGAAAGACATTGCATTTCAGTAGTTTATTTTGTCTTCCTCTGGTTTATTTTCCTGTTCAGCTGAGAACTTTAAATCTTGTTCAACTTTGAAGACACACTGGGTAGCGACAAACAACTTCCCCTCCTCCCTTTTCCTTTATTCCCCCCCCAGATCACCTGTTTGTTTTCTACTGTGGTTTTGGCATTTCTGGGGGGGAAGGACGGATTGAAGAAAGAGGGGCCTTTTGTTTGGAGTTGGATATGCGGAAATTTTTGTTACTTGGATTATCAGAAATTGTAAAAAATACTTCAGGCCCCAGCACAGTCCAGTGTCCCAGCATAACTGATCCCAGCCTGTCCTGGATGCTTTCTGCCACCAGCCTTCCCAGGCCAGCACTGCTGTGCAGCTCCGCAGGGAGGGCAGGAGGATGCCCAGGCCATGCCTGGCAGCTTCCCCACTCCTGTCTTGCTGAACTCCCAGTGACAAGGGGCATCCTCCGGCTGCACATCAACAGAAGCCCAGGATAGAAGTGGCACAGATTATACACATCCTTTCCACTTTTTGGGTCATGCCCAAAGCTTGAAACCTAGCACAGGTATTTCTAAAATCTCTTTCTTAAATATCTCAAGCTGCAGAGCAGAAAATAAATCCAGTTTATGACCTAGTGTTCCTTCTTCTACAGAGGTGATTTTTACTGTGCTTCTGCAGTGTTGCTCTGAACTTTGTTTCTTGAATAACTACATATAAAAAGACCTCTGTGTACATTTATTTTTTTCTCTATTTTTTGATTCATTAATATGAAATAAATTGTATCAACCATTTAGGTTAACCTTTCTGTGCTTAAAAAGATAATGAAATTTATGGCTTTTCTCCTCTGGATGGCAGTAACTCCTCCTTAAACATTCATGACCTGTGACTGCAATATCCTGCAGCAAGGGATTTCCTTTTCTTTGTCAGTGTGTTACCCAAAAGAAACACTTATTTTTTTTTTAATTTTTATTTTTATTTAATCTAAATTTGAAACCTAAATGAGCTTTCAGATAAGGAATCTGTTTAAGGTAAAAGTCTAATTGCATGAGTTCTATTTCTAAAAACAGAACAGGAATCAGAAGAAAAGAATTGATGCTATTTGAATATATTTGTATTTGATTACATTTCATAAACATTAATGAATATTGCTGAGAAAATAAAATTCCTTGACACCAAACAATGAAGCAATACAAAAAATACAGAAATGTCCTGACCTGACACAATGTACCAGAACATCTGCCCCTTGAAAATATTCTCATTGTAACAGAGCACATCTGGATTTCTTGACTGTTCATTACAACATAAAATTTTAAAACAGAAAATAGATCTAGTAAAGGTGATTTCCAAACACCCATTGTGAAGCCATGTAAGTTAGTTTAAACAAGAGGTATGGGAAGGGAATTAAGCCCCCCTCCCTCCACATCTGACCAAATAACATTTTTTCAGTAACAAATCTACATTTACATGTAGTACTTGGGTCCTCTCAACAGCCAGGATTAGCTCCACTGCCCCGTTTTACTGTGGGTGAAAATGATGCACTTCAGACCAACTATTTCCAAAGATGAGCACCTATATTTATACAATGAATTTGGACTTTGAGGGTGACCCAAGCCCCTGACACCTTCCCGCTTGACTCTGGCCAGCTGAGGACTATCCTTTATACCCAGCGCAGGCAGCCTCATTTCTGGGGTGCTGTGAGGGCAGTGCTCCCCAGAAACAGCTCAGCAACAGCAACTGGTGCTTTTGTTTCCTAATATATATTACTCTATTGAGGAAAAAGTAACTAATTCCATGTGTGCTTTCAGTTCTTGGTCTATGGGCTGAGATGGTCAGTGGGGATCTAAGGGTGCTTTTCGAGAAGCAACTGTTTCTCTACCAGGAGTTTAATATTACTAGCTCTTTTGAAAAGTGTATCTGTTTTAAAATGGAGAAAAAAACTTGGCTCCTAGAACTGAGAAAAACACTTCTGCCCACATCTTTTTCAGTGGAAAAAACCAAATTTGGCAAGTTTACGTTAATTACTTCAGAATCAAGATACTATTTACATTTTCCCTCCAAATTGCTAGTGCTCAGAAAAGCCCCTTACTTACGCTGCTTTATTTCTACCACTATTGTCCTGTTCTTCAATAACACAGTAAGGTTCTGCCCATTCATTTATTCTTATGTCTGAATTACGGAAGCAAAACAGTTTTGTGGTAAAGAAACCAATCCCATCAAAGGTCCTACCTAAGTCCTGTGTGGTGATAGAAACATCAGACCACCAGTGGAAATTATGTGGTTCAGGAAGGCATAATGTCTCTTGAGTTTCTTTGACAGACAGGGGAGCAAACTTTGTTACTGTCCTCCTGGAAAAAAAGCACCATCCACTTACTGACATGAATCCGGTCCCACAGTGCAGAGTGAAACAGAATCATTGGCATAGTATCTGGACTTACCCTGCTTTATTGTCCAGGCAATTTTCTTGAGGACCGTAGCAGAGGTGCTCAAGAAGCCTTCAAGATTGAAGATATCAGTGGGAAATAAACTGCAAATTACTCTAAGATATTGCCCTGGCCAATTTTTTTTGGAATGTCAGGGAATCTGAAAAATAATAATGTGGATGAAGCTAAGAAGATGATACTACAGCTTGTCACAAAGCTGAGCTTTCAGCCTTTCAAAAGACACATAAAAGTAGTTAAATCATTTGTTATACTGGTTTTAATGCAGGTCCCTACCTTTGAGATTCCCTGATTTGTTGCAAAATTTTCTCTGAAGAATTCATTTAGTTCTGGACCTTGGCACCAATTTGTCAGCAGAAGATAAAACACTTTGAGAAGCTGTGCCAAAAGGTTCCTCCTTAGCATATTTGTGAAGACCTGGTGCTGCTCATATGGACTTCTGAGCTGAGGAAAACACACAAACAATAAAAATCAAGGGAAAAAACCTCCAAACAAGTAAACAGAATAGATGTGACTGGTGGCATTTAGAAGTTTTCTGTCCTATTAACACAGTACTCTCTCTCCACTTCAGTGCATGAGTTTGCCTCTGTTCACCATGGTAGCATGTAAAAGGACAGACACAGTAAAAATGATTAAATGGATTAAATAGTCATCTGCAGATTTATTTTTACTGTGTAATTTCCTAAGTATAAGCTTTGTCCAGAATGTGGTAGGAAGGTTTCTAATATTGTAACTGGGCTTCCAAGTACCTCAGCTGTCCCAAGCTGCCCAAATCTGAGCAGTGTTCTTCATGGTCTATTTTTTGAAAAAGATGTAATTAATAAACCTTCTCTTTCTCTGAGCTCCAAAGCATATCTGTACCCATTTCCTTGATGGTGATATGCACACGTGGCATGGTAGAAATACAGATAGAACACATGCAGCAATGCATATGTTTTAAAAACTCTACTCTTCGCCTTCCTGATATAATAAAATGGAGGCTGATGGAAAACAAAGATGCTTTCCTGCGTGGTGCGGGGTGCCACTGTGACAGACAAGGCCAGGAGAAGAGAAAGCAGAACATTTCAGGCTGAGGTCCAAAATAGAGAGATTTCAAGTTTATGTTGAGGACAGAAGAGCACTGTGCACTTGAATTTCTAGCTGCTTGCACTGTAACTATACCCAGTCAGAAGGTTAGGTTGTAGCTAGAGCTTTGTTTGAAAGGAGATTTCAAAGAGATTAAAAATTCCTGTTCATTACAAGCTCCTAAATTAAGTGAAACTCTCTGAAAGATTGGTTTCTTTCTGAACCTGACTGATTCTTTAAATTATGATCAGAGGACGTGGTCAATTTGGATTCTAATTTAGAAACACTTATATGGGATTTGTGCTATCATTCCTAATGTCTGAAGTTACAGAACTGCCGATAGTTTGTCAAGAAAAACACTTACCCTGCACTTATTTTAAAATAAAGAATAATCTAAAATTCTGTTGGGGACAACAGCCCTGTCTCCCAGATGTTTTGCAGCCATAGGAGCTCAAATGTAACTAACTGCAAGATGACCTGCACTGTCTGCAAGGAATGTGAAGTTTCTCTGAAATACCTCCTTCTAGTTCCCCATACTAATTAGCAAGAACAGTCTTTCAGGGCCTTAGAACAAGACATAAGCTTTCTTGCTTTCTCATGCAAATGCAGCGGACCTTACAGCACAACTCTTTTGAAACTAGGGCAGGATTGCCCTTTTGGTGTTAAGATAACAGTGGGACAGATCCCTTCTAGAAAATGCTTTCTGCTAGATATTGCATGAAGTTCTCTCCAGTGTTATACAAAAGGACAGTACAAATACAATTCATCAGAAAATTTATCATAGATATTGCTACTTCCAGGTAGTACTTCCAGGACAAGTCTTGTTGACTTGTCTTTCTGTGTATCATCAACTGCTGATCCTACCTGCAGGAAATCAAAGGAAAAAAGTTTATCTGTGTGGGATTAAAAAGAGCTGTTTTAAAAGAGCTGTTGAATAAAAACTCCCTATGCTTTCTGGGATGCTGGAGCTGCCTGAGGCAGACTTGTCATTTTTGATAATATATTAAGCACAATACATCAGCACAACACAGAAAAAGATTTCCCAGGATTGGCTATGCCTTTTGTGCAGTAGTAAGCAAGAATGACTGAGGTATAAAAGGACACGCTGTGGTGAAGCATTTTTGTGAGGAATGCAAGGGCAGAGGAGACATATAAAACTAAATTCTTCCACATGCCATGAAGAAGTTAGCAAGAAAATAAGTGCAAAGGGGAAAGCAATCAAAGGCTAGTATAGAGACCAGCCAGACATTAAAAAAAATCACCTGCACAACAGGGCTGGGTGCTGGGAAAATGTTGAGCAATCAGAAAAACCCCCAAAACCCCAAACTAAAAAAAAACCCAGAAAAACCAAATAAACAAACAAAAACTCACCACCCCCCACCCCCCCCCCCAATTCCTATTTTTTCATGTGATGGCACAACTAGCTGCAGAGATGGGGGTCAGTATGACATCCATGGGCTCCCTCTTGCCAGCATTACTGAATCTGAAGAATTTATTGCAGAACAATCTGAGCAGTATCTTGTATCCTGAAACTCAGTTTCATGCAATTAAACCACAACAGTGATGAGGGACTACAAGTGAAAGGAAAGGACAGAGTCAATTTGCAGGAAGCCTATGTCCTGTGATAGATGTCAAAGTTATATTTAAACTGATTTATAAACTGGTTTCTTTGTAAATCAGGAGTATGCAATACCTCCTGCTGCTCCTAGCCTCCGGAGTTGTACAGTGTGTACCTGCACTTTCTACTGGTTTGATTTTCTCTGCTGCACATTGTGGACCTTGCTACTGTTGCAAAGGATCTTCAAAGTTACAAAATTGTCCCTGACATAATCGAGTTGTAATGATACTTTTTGTTGAAACTCTATTTGTAAACCCAAATATTCCACTGTTCTTGCTTGTTACAGCCAACTTTTCACAACTGAGATGGATGTATTTGATAAATAAAAAAACCCCAAACCACCATGAAAATGAAAATCAGGCCTTTTCATACTCTCCTTTGCATCAAGGGACATAGAAAAATTGGAAGAGGGTTGAGATGATAATGGGCATTTTACATTGCCTATAATTATTCTGTTAGCAACAGACTGGCTGTTCAACAAGCCAAAGACATGAGTATACAAACCCTTGAATGGACAAATGTGCCCAGATTCTTTGAATCTGTGAAGTTTGCACTAGCAGTTATAAAATCTATTTAACTCATTCCTGGTTATTTTAGAATGCTGACTGGAATGCCTTTATATAACTTGTTCCAGACAGCAAAGCTTCATGAGTCTGGGGGTAATCAACACGTCCTTTCCTCCCTTTTGCATCTTGTCAAAATTAATTATCCCAGTGCCATTGTAATCAAAATTTGAAATTTAATACAACAATGTCCCTTCAATGATTCCTCCTCCTCAGATGGGTGTACAAGGTCTCATGAAGCCTTTTCAAAGGCCAAAATTGCCAAGGTGTATAGGTCTTGGCTAAGGGGAGTGGCACTCCTTTTAAGGATGTAGGGACTGCTGTGGCAATCCAATGTCATCCATCAAATCCTTTCTGAAAGGTATCTGAAAGTAATCTGCATTTTACAAAGCAGCTGCAAAAAGAAGCAGTGATACAATTTATTCACAAAGGAAATGACATGACTTGCTTAATAAGAATTAACACAGGAGTTTATGTATATATATATAAAAAACCCCAAACAACCAAACAAAAAAAAGTCTTTGATTTCATATCCTGAAATAGCAGTAATCAAACGTGCCTGATGGCTAAATAAATAAATAAATAAATAAATAATAACAAAAAAGGAATGAGCCCTGAGTGTGGTCCCCTACTGAAGCCCTGGATCAATCATACTGTTTGGGAAGAGATAATTGAAGTTGAACATCATGCCCAAGACTTGTCCCCACTTCTTCACCTCTGGTGGCTTGCTTTCCCCTGTTGTTGCCCTCAGAATCTGAAAGATACGGTTCACTGTAGATAGCACGTGAAAGGCCTTCAAAGGAGTGCACATCTGCGCATGGAAAACAAAGCAGCTCAAATCACTCTCACTTGCTCACATCACTAGAACAGCCAGAGAGGGAAACAACTCCTTCTGTCCTGGCATTTCCTTTGCTATGTGTCACTGTGTGGTGGGTATGAATAGCAAGAGGTGACTGTTGATTTCAAGCTTTAAAATCTATCTCTGCAGAACCTGCTTCCACCAGGTGAGTGAGATGATGATTAAAGAATGGGACTCTTTTCATATTGCGAGCATTCTTGCAAGTGTGCAAGGTTCTGATAAGAGTTTTATCAAGCATGTGTTACATCAACTGGCTGCTACACAAGCCCTCTAATCAGCTGGTTTACCTAGCCACAGTACTCAGACAATAAGCTCACAGCTATTGAGGAAACACTTCACTGTCAGTGGAGATGCTGTTACAGTAATTCATGCTTGAGACCAGGTGTAAAGAAGGACAATCAGGCCCCAGGCTTAACTACAATCAGATGTTGGGACAACTGAGGATTTTTTTAAAAATACTGTTCAGTACAAACTTTGGTCCTGCACATCTGAGAGTTCCTCTGTCTTCACAAGAAAGAGTATGTACTTAGCAAGTTTGTTGGGGAGTCAACAGAAATAACTGTTAATAATTAAACACCAACCTATGAGAAATATCCTTTCCAGATGTGTTTTTAATACAACATGTAATTAAGTTTTAACAAGGTTTATTCAGCTTTGTAAGGATGTTACATAAAAGCTTTAGTGGGAATACAGAGGACAGAACTCCAGATCCAAAAATGAGAAAAAGGCCCATGAATATGGTTTCTTTTGTTACAATGAAACTGACTTTGCAGTTTCTTGTATTAAAGACTTTGAGAGACTGCAAATATGTGAAAATAAAGAGAGATTTCAAGCATTCAGTTTTTCATCACTTGCAATATTAAAATCCCTGGCTAAGATTATTCTTTGTCTCATACTCAGATATATAAGAACTAATTCCACTTAGGAAATGCAATAGCTTGATTCAAAGGAAATTATTTCTGACCATCGAGAAGTAGTAAGAGAATAGGTCTTGCATTGAAAATAAGATCCTGCCTGCCCATAGAGGAGTAATATACACTGAAATCTATATCTGTGCACCTCCTCTGAAAGAAACCTAATGTTTTTTTCCTGAAGCTATTCTGGGATAATTGTATCTTTGTCCATTATAAATTCATATACATTTTTACAAGCAAAGCAAGAGCCTCATTGGCGCCATAAGAAATAATCCTTTAACAGATTTCCACAGATATGTCTTACTTAACTTCAACAGGGAGTTAACTAAGCACTCTACAGAAATTTTATTTTTCCTCATAAGCAACAATAGATCCCTGTAAATGTAAAGTAAGTCATACACAATCAAATATGCTGGCCTAAAAGTAGTCATGCTCTCACTCCTATAAAGAGTAAATAAATTGTACCAATAAAGACATGCCAACATGTAAGAATAAACCTTTTGTTTTAAAGCATATATAACAAAAAAAAATTTATAAGCTTTTAAAATTCATTAAGACTCAGGCCTTGGCTGTTTGAAAGTTTTTCTCAGTGACTGGATCATAAGAAGACTGTTTGGGGTGAATTTTGCATTTTCCTGTATAGAGGCACAAAATAATGAAGAAAGGCTCCTCCGTTTACTTGAAACTGGGTCCTGTTCTTAAGTTTTCATAGAAAGAGAGTAGAAATAAATTTGTCCTGGTCTGTCCTTATCTTCTTTTTCCACCTTATTCCTATGCTTCTTTTTGCTGTCTTAGGGTCACTCCAGGAGGGTAGGGGACTTTCACAAGTCTCTTGAAATACTGCACCCTGAATTCTTACAGACTTAGAGAACATAATGGCTAACGTGTTTGCACTTATCTGCCAAATAAATGAGTACTTTTTTTCACTTTAAAAGTGTTAAAACATTTCATTGCACTAGAAATCTGTCGTATGAAATTGATATGACAGCTGTTATAGTGACAGTGTCACAGGAATTAACATATAGGTACATCTCAGTAGCCCATCTAAAGTGATATATTCTCTCTCACAGCATTCAGCCAGAAATATTTCAAAAAGAAGGCAGTCAGTAATCATGCTATGGGATAAAAATGAGCAGAAATGTTTGGATCCATACACAAACTTTCCTAGAGAGCACTGGAGTGGAGATTTTCAGTACAATCTTTGTGTGCTAACGCTAAGAACAGCGCAGTCATGGACAGTGGACATCTTGCTTACATGCTCATACCTAACATTTTTCTATGCTTTACATGACCCTACTTCACAAGGTAACTAAGGTGTGCGGATTCCTTCTGTACAGAACAGAGAAGTTGCATGTGATACACCCCAGCCATTCCAAGCCACTGCAATGTTCAAACTGTAATACTACTTACAGCTGGACTCTCTCTAGGAGATAACTGGCTACCTTAAAGAAGTTTTTTGAAGACTTTTTCAAATGGGCAAAGCTATCTGGGGCAATGTGTCTGTGAGACGAGAGAGACCAGAGTTATCACTTCCAAATGAAGATACAGGACACAAAGGGGCTTCTGCACCTTAAATTCAACTGAACAAAATGCAAGTTTAAGCTGTCTCACTTACAATTAGACTCTGTTATACAGTGCATTTTTCCAAGATGTGTATTTATGCTAAGTCTAAGTGTACAATATCGGGATTTAATTCTGGAGTGGACTCGCATTTCCCATGTAATAAAAGTTACTTGTATCAGTCAAAGTAATAGAAAAAATATGTATACCATGTAACACCTAAATGGATTTTCCAAATCATCTGAAGGACAATTATTAATATAAAAAAGTGAATGTATTTGCTTTGGTAGAGAGTTTATTAATTTACAAGTTAAGCAATAGTTGTTTCAGAAGATCAAAAAACCCCATGGCTGATTCTTCCAGTTTTTGGCCATCTGCATCACTCTTATAATGACTCAATAAATGAAGCATGGGCTGTACTGTCCTAGCAAAAAGCCTCAGAAAACTGTTCTCCTCCTGAAAGACTTTTTTCAGGTTCTCTAAGCAAAAAGAATGACCTAAACTAATATATTTCACTACCAGTAACAGAGAGTGTAACATGTTGTTTAGCCTACAGTGCATTAATAGTATATGGTATCCAACTGATAGGAGGCAACTCCTATTTCTGAACCCTGTGGCTCAATTGTAAGACTCCTGATGAAAAGATTTACAGAGCATATAATCTTTATAATACTCTTTTACCTAGATTTCAGGACTTCCTCCATGGCTTCATTGATAATAGTTTTGTCTCTGGTGTTAATTGATAGTATGTTCACTGATTGGACCTGTGAAAATTTCTTGTTGCCCTATTTAGCAAAGACAGATTTTAGATATCTTGTAAAACAGTAATATATGGTTGTTTGGTAAGGGATATGTTGATTTATTCATCTAAGCTTTGTAGGATGGCTATATATAATGGTCTCTTATTTTGACACATGAAGCTGTAAACAGTGACTGCTGGGCTCTGGAGCATTTCTTTTCTGCCTGGATAGTCTTTGTAGAGCTATAATCTGATAATGTGTTAAGTGTTAATCCACCTTGTGAGCTCTTCTGAAATAATCTAGCCCAGTTGGTTTTGACCTCTTTTCAATTTGCAAGCTTCTAAATTTTTTCCAGTAAGATCATGAACCCTTTTTGCACTCTGAATTTAAGCTAATGGGTAATAGGCTTGCTTTCATTTGTTACTTTTCAGAGATTGCTTGGAAATGGTCTGTTTGGAGTGGTTGCATGCCAGAGGTTCAAAACCATGTGTAATTTTATGGCCAACAGCACAACTAGAATAACAGCATAATTCCATTGATTTCAAATGAAAGATCATTTGATAGTATCAGCTAGAATAATGGCTAGTTTATTGTACATTAGCTGAGGGGAAGGTCCCCTGGCTTTAGTCCTTCTCTATAGCTTTCACCGTGAATGAGATTGAGCTCCATTTCAATGTAATTATATCTCCTTTGGGAAATATTCCTTACTCACTACACAGACTAGAACATTTCCAAGATCCCAAGAGGAAACTTAAAGAATTTTTACATGGGAAAACTCATCAGAAAATTCTAAGAATTGTATTTTATGCTTGGTCTCAGATGCATCCTAGATGTCTAAGATGGCTCTTCACTCAGATAATACCTTTTATCTCAATGGTGCAGTGTAATATATGCATAACTTTAATATAAGTTATACAGTTAAACCCATAAATTTTGCTTGCCTTCTCCAATTAAGTAGTTCTACTTTAAAGTCTTGAGCAAGGTAGCAGTGGCTCTGAATAAAGTTGTGCTGATTTACACCAGGTGATCATATGCCAAATTATTATAAGATGCTTGAGGTTCTTCATGAGTTCAAAGGCAATAATATTGCTGTTTCTTCTGAGAAAGAAAAGCCAAAATAGGAAGGTAGATATTAAGAGAAGTAACAATTATGTCTGAAATGTTAACAACTGACTATCTTTTCTGAAGATATTTAAAGTATTTAAATTTAAAAGACAAAAAACCTCTGAAAAAATCAGAGAAAAATGGAAGACTGTCTTTTATGTTGTTACTGCCTAGCTCACTTTGCAGCTCCATCACATGACAACGAATAACTAAAGAAAACTATTATTATGCAAACCACTCCAGCACAAAAGGGTATTACATATCTTCTACAAAAGGGTATTTCTTTAAAAAGCACAGCACTTTCAGTGTTTAGGGTTTGCAGTTGAAATTCACGGCCTTGCTTGCCAATATTATCATGCAGCTGGGTATTATGCTATTGCTTTACTTTGAGGGGAAAAAAAAATCACAATAAAGATATTCAAATAGATTAATATTAAACTGTTGTAATCTCTTATGTTTTAATGATTTTTGGCATCTCTTCTCTAGCACAAAGCTCACAATAAACACTAGCAACAGAGAATTAGATTGCAAACAGAAAATGCCAAATCTGCGTATCTTTTGACTTTAAAAATTATCACTGGAAAACAGTGTTAGGCATTATTTCAGTGTAGGAAACAACTATTTGATAAGATTGATAAAAATGTTTTTCTCTTATTTAACAGCTATGAGGCAGAAGTCCATCTTTTGGTACAGAAAGCTTCTGACAGAATTACTTCTATCAGTGCTGTAAAGGGTTTGTTATTTCAATTTTTTATTCTCTTTCCATAAATTCTCTTTTATTTAAATAAAAGAAAATCAGCTGACCCCAAAAATTCCTGATGAGTAAAAGATTAAATGCAGTCTCAGAAATCTTAAGCTCTTCATGACATGACTAGACTTCAAACACTAAGACTGATGAATAAATTTCATCAGTCTTTACAGGGTTAGGTACTTCCTGCTCCTTCTGTATGCAATCTCAGTCGATGACTATTGCGAATCATCTTAATAAGCATCAACAATTTTTTCTCAAATTCTTTAAAAGGAATGTTTTGCAGAAAACAATAACAAGTCCTATAGTAAAATCAAACAATTTCAGAGGAACTGTTTCAACTTTTTTTTTTTTTTTTTCATTTGCTTATTTCTTTCTCGAACTCTTAGAGAGATACATCTCTGGGTTTCCCCAGCTAAGTTTTTAAGTTCTGATTTCTGATTTTGTTTTCTGTTTGTCCCTGAGTTGCCTGAGCATTGCCATCATAGAGGGCTGAAAGATATGTCCTCTATGGTGATGTTATGTACTGAAAAAACAAAAGAATAGCACAAAATGAACTCTTTTTTTTTTTTTTTTTTTTAATAAAAAAGGCTACGTAAATAGTTCCTTAGCATGGATTAGTATAGAATCCACTCTCAGACACTGAAAACACTATAACATCTAAACACTAGCTCTGGGTGTACAATAGAGCTAGCAATAGAAAAGAGAGTTTCAGAAAGCTGTATAGCAATGAACATATAATTTGAACATATCTTAGTTTCCTTTACATGCATTGAAAGTACAAGAAATGACACTAAACACCGTCCCAATCTCACTTGCACAAAACTGTTCTTTGTGATACTTTTAAAGTTAATTATAAAGAAAAATGTCCCTACCTTTTTACTCCAAATTTTAAATTACTATGTCTTGCTGCATATCAGGTAGTGATGAAAGGAACCTCATCTCAACCGATGTACTCAAATATATATCAGGATCGATGCTGAGCCAGATGTTAGCATTTGCATACCATTTTGGTCATAACTTATATATATGTAACCAGTTATTTAAGTTTGCTAACATGATTAATTGTCCTGATTTTCTTTACCATTTTATCCACTACAAGTTATTAAAAAATATAGTTCCAAACTTATGTGTCAAACATACATCAAGAAGAGATGCATGCATTATGTGGTCATTAATGTGTGTGGTACTTATGCTCTTTACATCACTGCAACCTGATTAACTGAGGTTCTAGCTTTCAGAAACTGAAGGAATCAAATCTATGGGATCAGCAATACGGCTCTGTAGGTAATGTAGCATTTCCCAGAATACTGTGTTGCTCTACTTCCACTGTGCCACTCATGGGATTATGAGAGTAGGAATTTTGTCCAAGAGGGTAACTGTGTGGACAGCTGTGTTTCAATTCAGAGGGAAATTCTGATGCAATGAAAATTATTTTCTTTCACCAAGGAAAAAGTCTAAAACTTCATCATTTACAATAACAAAAGTGATTTTTAAAATGTGAGTCAAAGTAAATGAAAGGCTGCTTTTGGCTGTTCAAATGATAGAATTCTATGCAAATAATGGAACTGCATAATTGACGTGCCCTGATATTATTCGTACTATAACAATCTTGCAAAATTAACTTTCATATAAATTCATATAAACATTTATATATGTTTGCTTTACTTTAAAAAGCAGTAACATCAGAAAGTTAAGCTTTGACTGTGCTAGTGGCACTAGGACAAGTGGTACTACCAATCACTTCATATATATGGCGTTTGTAGCAGCTCAGAGAAAACATTTACAGGAGCATAATCACTTCTCTTCATGGATTACTGCGTCATCTCCAAAATATTTATCAAATAATAACTTTCAGGATTAATATTTTGGTTGTGATACAACATCTTTCTCGTCATGCTCAACATTCCTAGTTGTCATTGCTCCCAAAACCTTGTATTTCTTAAATGGAGAAGGGATGCAGTAGGATCCTGTTATTTAGATTGATAAGGAATCAGAAGTCTAAACAAAAACCTGTAGCAAATACACAAAATATTTAGTCTTCATTGACTGTGCTTTCCTTTCAGGCTCCCAGATTAGTTCTGATTTGCTTGGCTGTAGCAAAGGAGAGGTTTTATTACTATGTTTTCAAGCATTCTTCCATTTTAATGACACGAAGCCAGTCAGGTCCTATGGCAGAATTTGACCATTTGTGAAACTGTAGTGTGATGGCTTTCTGATCTAAAATTGACCATAAGCTTAAAACCAGGGTGCATAAATGAACTGCACAAGTTTTCCTGCATTAAACCATCAGCATGGCTTCAGAACAAGGTTTCAAAATAGCACTATCTAAAAAACCAACAAGATCTTTAGAGGTTCTCCCTTTTCCTGTTTGTAAATCCTTAGTATTTGGATTAATATTTTATCAGACAGGAAAACAATAACAATTGATTTACATGGACAAAAGCAGCTTTTTTTAGTTTTCAATCCAGCTTCCTCTGAGATCTCATTGATGTCCAAAGTTCAACTTCTTCCAAGAAAGGTTTCTTCAGGATTAATAGCCTTCAGCATCAAATAATTGAGTGTTACAGCCATTACCAGTGCTATAACTAACGCTGTATCAGCATTTCCACATAAACTCTTATTTTCAGAGATTTACAGCCTGGCTACAAAATTGTATTTTTATGTTGAAACTTGGCAAAAAAAGTTCAGTCTGGGAGTGATTTTACTTTTTATTTTGAGAAAGCTGCACAACTCTGTGGGTGTTTTTATACTAAATTTCTGAACAAGACCTCGACTTGCTGTCTACATCCCATGGGTGCCTTGGAGAAATCCCAGCCTGACTTTCTAAGAGTGCAGATCCACATCTGATAAATTATGGAAAGGCAATGTAAAAGGGTATTTTAAAAATGGTTATTCCCTATGTTAAAGATTCTCAAATTGGATCTGGTCATTTCTTCTCTGGAAGACATTTCAATCACTTAAAAATTATAATAATTTTCAGAAGATTTTAGTCAGACAGACTAACATGAAATAGACAAATTGCTCTGAAGTAACAGAGGGGGTCTGACTATTTATGTTAGCATTTTAATGAAGAGTAAATGGGGACCCTGCTGGCCCTTCAGCTGCTAGAAGTGGTGATGGATTGGGGGATAAAAGTCTTGTATAGAGGAGGCCCAAGAAAGGTGAGGAGTTTGGGGAAACTGTGGTCTCCTGCCTCTTCCCAACCCATGACAGTTCTTTGGTGACTGGGGCTGAGTGCCAGGAGGGACAGGTGAGCGAGAGAAGGAGTCAGGCACCTTTCTCTCCAGCATCCTGAAATAAAATCTTCACCAAAATTAGAGATGCTTAGATCAAAACCAGCAGAAGTACTTACATGCTCTGCTTTGCACAAACACCTTCATGGTTTGAAGGCACCATATGGAGGGAAAGATGACAGAGATGCCATAAAGTTTCCCGTTTCCTCTGTAAAGGGTCGTAAGTCATGGCCACTAGAGACAGGAATTCTACCATGACACAATATGCAAATATGTTCAAGGATACAGGCTAAAAATGTAATTGCTTCCAAAAAAATGTGCTCAGATAAGATAATAACCATTGGGTCAATACAATAGTTCCCATGATTACTCATTCATTCCACAACAGAAATTTGAACAAACCAGAGAGAATACCCTGACCCAGTTGCAACAAAATTGGTTACTAATATTAAAAATGTCCCACCAGTCTTTACTCACAAGTATAGGACAATTCCTAATGCCTCTGTGCAGCAGCAGGACCACTATTTCACTTATCCAATACAAATAATACCTTATCAATAACTTGCTACATGAACAAAAAGGCCAAGCTACCCTCTGGACCACCCCCTTGTCTCAGACATGTGACTACCACAGTGGCTCCTGCAATCCAGACACACTTAAACTCATTTTATTCTGTTTCCACACTGAAAAATATTGGGCCCCAACAACAGCAAGGCAACATCCTCTGAAAATGAGGCTCTGGTAAGCATGCAGAACTGGTGGTGCTGCTTCTGTGCAGGAAATACCAACCTTCATATCTTTGGCATTGCTCCATTTGAATCTGATCCAGAAATCTTTATTTGGAACAGCTCATTATAACTAGACAAATTCAGTCCAAACTCCAAAACTTCTTTTGAAGGCATAATGGCAGGGGAACCTCAGAGACAGGATTAGAACAAAGATAATGAGGTAGCTTTGCAGATGTCTAAAAAAGCTCCTTCCAAATGTGAGGAATGGCATGGGGTAAAGCTTGAAACCGAGCAACTGAAATTCTAATAAGTAGATGGAGGAGGCTGACATCATGGGTTAATCAGTGAAATAAGTGATTTCTTGATCCTGAAGGGGAGATGATAGGTGAAGCCATGAATGTCTTTGAAAGTGCAGACAAGCTGCTTATACCCAATAGAAGTGTTATATTTGACAGTCAAAGAGATGGACTAGTAAAATGATCGCTGCAATGCTGGAAAATCAACAGAGATTCATGATAATTTACATATATTACGTATTACAATATTACATATTCTTGTAAAATAATAATAATCACTAAGATTTATAACTCATTTTCATAAAGACAATTGTTTTTAATATATTTTTTAAAAAAACTTACATTGAAGAATGTTGCATAGGAAAGGGGTTATTTTGTTGGATATTTCTAGTAAGATTGTTTCAAGTCAGCATTTTCACTACAACATTGTTGTAAAATTTCTAGCTTTATAAAAGAAAAAAAATTCATACTTAGCTAAAAGTCCTTGATATATTTTTTGTTTGTTTCTTTTTTTGCTTTTGGCTAAAACTTTTCATTTAAATACAGTACTTGAGGGCTTTTAATGCTCATATCTATGGTGATTATATAATGTCTTACCTGGTGGTCTTGGTTTATTCCTCTCTGGGCTCTCATAGCAAAAGAGAGGTTGTCCATTACAACTTGGAGACAACTCTGGAAAGTCAGTGTGCTGGATAACACACAAGAAGTCACTAAACATACCACTTCCTAGACATACAGATTTAACAACACTTCTCCACTTTGTTTGGAACAGTATTATGTTGTAGCAATTCTAGCTGTATTACATAAGAAATTTGTTTTATTCCATGTTGCATCATATTCTTCATTTCTCCCATGCAGAGACTGACCACTGCATACACATTCTACCAGGGCAAGGCTTTTCCTATTAATAGACAACTTGGCTTCACAAGCTGAGGTGAACAAACAGGGTTTTGAGCACCTGCCTAATTTAAGCAGACCACATGTCATAAACTATAGTATTCTGTTAGTAAAGAATAAAATAAAGAATGATTGAGAGGAAAAATATCTTCTTACCTGAGACTCAAACTTTCAAAGATAATAATTTAGGTGTGCTCAGAGCTATTTACTTATTCTGTGCATCATATGAAGATATGCACATTTCTAATATATTCTTAACGGAGGTGACTCTCTCAGAAAAACTTAGGAACTTCTGAACATTACCACCAAACAAATAGCAAGGTACTGATCCTGATACTCCCCACCCCCACCCCTGGAACTGCCTTCAAAGTGTGGCCAGCTTCACATTTTTCTGGTTTGGCTTTCCAACTTGTACAAACTGGAAAACAGTTGTTTACTATTTATTTAGTGTCTCATGATTGTAGGATATTGCAAACTTTCCTCTGTTGATGGCAAAATACACTAGTGGATGAATGTTACTTTTTTTAAAAGCTAATTATATTAATTTCTATTATTGTTTAACTAGACCATTTCTGCTTCACAGTTGAAAAAAATGTGCTCTTTGAGACTCCGAGTGGTTATATAATCAGCATTCCTAACAAATATTTGACTGATTAGAGCTAACAATCATATTTTCCTGGCAGGTCGTCCCATGCTGAGTGCAAAGAGAGTCAGAGAGCTAGAAAATGTAAAAAGCTGCACTTTAATTTACTTACTCCCACTCACCTCATGTGTTTCTACTGTATTTATTCCTTTTTTTCTTTGTCTTTCTCTAAATATTTATTAAAAAGTAATATTGCCAGGTCATTTAATTCAGGTTAGGTAATGGATAAGACCATGGTGAGCAGATGGGCATACATGCTTGCACTTTCTTATGGTTTTAGGATGTACTATTCTGTACTTCCTGTTTAAGTCCAATTTACGATCCAAATTCACAGTCAAAAGTTTATGTTGGTATCAAAAACAGAAAAGGAAGAAATTTCATAGCTAACACAACTTCCTTGTTTTCTTCTTGCACTACTTGAGACCAAGAGCAGCAGAGTAGATTTAGTGTCTCAAAGGAAAAAGAAACACTTTTAGAAAAGAAAATCCTTGTAGAGAAAAATTTGTTGGGAATGAAGAAGAATTTGTGTGCATATTTTAACCAGTGATCATTTGGCTGCCTTGTAAGTCTACAATACTGAATATTTCCTGCAGTTCAGACACTCAAAAAGCAGAAATTAATAAAATGTAACAAATAAAATCCACACATGGGGGGAAAAAGGTCTTTACAATCAATTACTCACAGTTGCAAATACTATGGAGGATCCTCATCTTTATTTTCTACATAATTTAGTTAGTAACATAAACTCAAAGGTGATGTCTAAAATCAAAGGAGAACAGCAGCTATGGCAATAGGGAATAAGGTTGATTTTAATGAACAGCTAAAGTTATGCAATACAAAACTCTGTGATGTGGCACACTCTTAAAGAAAACAATTCATGGCCCTAGTCCTATGAACTTTTTGGTGCTTTATGCCTGTGGAGATGTCTGTGAGGACCATACCTCTGTGTGGTATCTAAGAGGAAGAAAATGAACAGTGGAGTCCCCCAGGGATCAGTTCTGGGTCCAGTGCTGTTCAACATCTTTATCAACAGCCTTGATGATGGGAGTGCCTTCTCAGCAAGATTGCTGATGACAGGAAACTGGGAGGATTGGCTCATTCACCTGAAGGCTGTGTGACAAGTCAGCAAGATTTGGACAGATTGGAGAGCTGGGCAAAGAGGAACCTAATGAGGTTTAACAAGAGCAAGTGCAGAATCCTGCACCTGGGAAGGAACAATAAAATGCACCAGTACAGGTTAGGAGGTGATCTACTAGAAAGAAGCTCCGTGGAAAAGACCTTGGAGTCCTGATAGACAGCAAGTTATCCATGGGACAACAGTTTGCCCTCGTGGCCAAGAAGGCCAATGGTATCCTGGGGTGCATTCAGAAGAGTGGGTCCAGCAGATCAAGGGAGGTTCTCCCCCTCTACTCTGCCCTGGTGAGACCTCACCTGGTTTATTGCATCCAGTGCTGGGCTCCCCAGTTCAAGTGATCTACTTGAGAGAGTCTAGCAAAGGGCTATGAAGATGATGAAGGGGTTGGAACACCTGCCCTACCAGGAAAGTCTGAGAGACCTGAAGCCTTTTAGTCAGGAGAGAAGACTGAGAGGGGATCTAATTAATGTTTATAAATACGTAAAGGATGGGCATCAAGAAGGCAGGGACAAACTCTTTTCACTTGTGCATTGTGATAGGATGAGTGGCAATGGATTCACACTCAAGTGCAGGAAGTTCCACCTCAACATGAGAAAGAACTTCTTTACTGTAAGAGGTGTAGAGCATTGGAATAAAGGCTGTGGAGTCTCCTCTGGAGACTTTCAAGACCTGTCTGGATTTCTGTGGGTTCTACTGTAGGTTTGGCCTGCTCTGGCAGGGGGGTTGGACTCGATGGTCTTCAGAGGTCCCTTCTAACCTCTAACATTCTGTGATTCTGTGATATGAAACATCACCTTTGATTGTAAATTAGACAGGTCTGTCAATCCTGCCATATTTCATGGTAATGCACCACCCTACCGTAATTATCTGTGAATTTCTGGCCACTTGGCTGTTTTACAACTCACCAAAATGGTAGAATCACATTATATTCGAAGCAGAGTTAGGGGCCAGAAGTCTGAAACTTTGCTGGCATGTTAATCTGTAGCATGTACATATAGGTTAATTTGCACCTGTGGCATGAATCCTCGTTATTTGGGCCACACTGTCTGTATTATTTGCAAAAATAAAGCTAGGTATTTTGGTATTTCAGCTTTAAAATGCCAAGAAAAAAGCCTTTTTGTTTTATGTGTTGTCTTTCATTTAGACTAGTGGAGAACCAAGGAACCATGTTTGGTACATGTCACTAACAACATTTTAGAAGTTTCCTTAGGAGTCTAGCAAACCAGGGCCTGGAGTTGTACTGCTGAATTTGCTTCAGCTTGCTCAATGCAGAAGAAAAACTGAAAACTCTGGCTTTGACTAACTGTGTGTTCCCTTTGAAGAAAGAATTGTGATTGTTGGCAGAGGAAGGAAAGAGCTGGGACAAAACACAAGAAGGAAGAAGTTGTTTTTTTTCTTTCTACCAGCCAGCTCCTTAATGTTTGCCGCCAAGATTATAACTCTAATTTACAAGATAAACATAAATTTATTTATATATTATTTAAATTTAATTTGAATTACAGAAAATTACATGTCTTTTGGGTTGAAATCTTTGTATATTCAGAGAAAGGAAAATGAGAGAAATATGCATATGAGCCAAAGGTCATGATGTCAACAGAAAAAACCACAGTCAGAAATAAAAAAGTTTCTGTTCACATTTAACTTATTTTTGACTCAGTATATATTTCTTCCCTTTATAATATTATCTTTTATTACTGAGGTATGGTTGGAGATCTACAGAGACTTAGCTCTACAAGTTAGCTGTTTCAATGTCTAAATATGTAAACATCAAAAAATGTATTCTTGAAAATCAAAGTGAAGAAGGCCTCTCTGTATTCATTCTTGAATAACTTATTTTGTATATATCTAGGGCCAGAAGATGTTAAAATGAAATAATTATCCTAAGAAATTTGTTATTTGCCCCAATTATTTAATATAACAGCTCTTAAGACTCATGATGGTATAAATGTTGATTTTATGAGCTAAGTTGTGAAGAACTTTTCTGAAGCAACATTTACTGCCACAGATATTATAAACAAATGTTGAATATATCAATACTATTTTCTAAAGACCAGATGAAAGGTATAAATACTTGTTTAATTAATAAAAAAGAAATTAGACAAGGACAGCCCATTACAAAACTTAGAGACTTAATTAAAACTTCTTTAAAAAAATGTCTTATATATGTAACTTTCCTGGAAGAAAAGAAGGAAAAAAATTGTTTGCAAACATTAAAAAAAAGAAAAAAAATATTTTGCATTACTTCTTTATTGTCACATTATAGGTACAAGTCTCACCACAAAGAAAAGCAAGAATTCAGACTCTTGCTTAAACAGTGTCTAAAGAGCAATGAGACCCTTTGTGAGATTCCAAGAATCACTTTTACACTGAAAATGGAAAGAATCCACTTCTGCAAAAGATGTCCTTCATATAAGACTTCTAGAACAGTAATTTTATGATACGAACACAGTGTGGGAAGATAGTTTAAGAAATCTGTAGCGAATTTAGCAAGACGTAGAAGCTCATCAGTAAGGAGGCTATTTGACTTGGTTTACATTGATGTCATGTCTTATATTTATTGGAAGAATAATACCTTCTATGCATTATGTTAAAATTCAATCTTTCATTTTTTTTTTACATGATTATGATACTGATTCTACAATAAATCTTTTCTCTGCCACTAAGGAACATAGGGGGAGTAATGGGCCCATGCCTACAAATATAATGTGAAAAATTTGTGCAGATAAAAAGAGTGAACTTCAAAAAATGAAACAGTGTTTCAAAGAAAATAAAAATCAAGCAGTCAGACTTTGCCTTTAAAAATTGTGGAGGTTTGTTAGAATATGTCCAACAGAAACAGATATTCAACCAGATTTTGAAGCATGTTGTAGAATCAATTTGTAGGCTAAAAAATATATAACTATAAACATAGTCAAAAAATTTACTTTGAGCATGGTAACCATAACAGGTAAGGTGTCCCAATCTCATAAGCAAAGTGCAAGTAGGACAGAAATCATGTAAATCACTGAAGTCTTCATTTCAGTTGCCACATGTCTTTTATTACAACTTCTTTGAATGGGGACTGAGGGTGGTCAGTACTCCTCAGAAATTAGCCTTTAACCAGCACTAAAGAAACAGAGTTGCAAATATCCAGACAGGCTTTTCTTTACCTAGACCAAATTTCTAGTGACTATAATATTATTTTTAAAAATCTGGAAATTACTAAGATCATCAACAAGTAAGACATTGTGATTTTACTTACTCTGAGTTTCTATAGAGTGAAAAACTTTGCAATATCTCTCTTCCTAATGGATGATGAAAGATAATGGAAGTTTAGTGCAGTATTTTCCTTTTTTTTTTTCTCAATATGACAACAGCACTTTACTTAGCTGGAAAAGATGAGATGCTACTTCAGTGAGTGGTGCTAAGTGCAATTCTGAAGCAAGAATAAGCAGTTATACTTCTAGGATGTTTCCCTCTAGATTCAGAGGACAGCAATCTCACAAAGCACAAAGGGACTAATGTCAGTATCCACTTGGTTTGCTGTCTGGAAAAAAGTCACCTAACTATGGGATCTGAGATTAACCATGTAATTTTTGGTGGGAAAGAAGCAGCCTTCCCTGTCCCCAGTAAATAAGGAACCCAACTGAATAATTCCATTTCTTAAAATATTAAAAGGTACAAAATTTGCAATGAAAATATTAAGCATTTCCTCTGATCCTTTCTGGCCCAGCATCTGGCATGACTTAAAAATCTTAGAGTTCAAAAACCAAAGAAAATAGTAAAGAGCAATCTCTGAGAAACTTCCTATGCCTTTTCAGGGGGTGGGACTTGGAATCCCATAAGATGTCTTAAAAGCTGGGTAGTCTCTGGGGAAAAGCACTGCAAGATGGAGAAAAGAGGGTTATGCTTTTGACATTTTCATCAAAAAAGTTACATTTTTTAATTATAAGTTAGAATCCATTTAATTTGAAAGAATTCATTTTTAGACAACAGTGTTTCCCAGCTTATCCATAACCATGAGGAAAATGGCCTTTCTTCCTTGACTGGCATTGCCAAATGGAAAACTTTTGCCCTGGGAAGTCTGAGGACTTAGTATCTGATAGGTAAAGATGTTGGAGGTAACACTCACGTTTTTAATGGCTCTATCAGAGTTGCTATTTGAATAAATATGTAAAACATAAGCCCCTACTTGGAAGAAATAGCAGTCTTTATCAAGAATCAGATTTTTTAATCCCTGTTGTATGTCTTTTTCTCTTTTTAACGAACTCAGATCTGAATTTTATATTAAATCTATCTAGTACCTGTAAATAACTTAATGCCCTCCCCTCTCTTTTTCCTGAAAACATATTTGGTGAAGGCTAAACTAAAACGTTTCCTTTTAGTTGAATGAAGTTTTGTAAGAAATCTTTCTCTGTCAGACACAGACCTATTTGGAACAGTGAGAAGACAGAAAATGCTAATTGACAGTATATATATATATAAAAATAATTTTTTTTCATCTGTTCATTGTAGAAGAACTTAAGACATGAGCTTCACAAGGCTATACATTTTAGTTCTTCAAAGTACTTTTATAATTTATTAAATACATATTTAGGTCCAGTCAGGGACAGAGTCATGGTGAATCTTAGTGGAACTACACATACTAGTACCAGCTGAGAACAATGCCATGGGTGAGCTAGTAAATTCCTGTCTGGGGAACTGACTATGATCAAGAAAAGGAGAATTACAAGGAGAAAATAGAATCACAGTAGTGTAACTAGCAGGGCCTGTGCTTCACACTCTTTTCTTAATTCAGAAGTAGTACAATGGTAGCACTTTGAGGATATTTCCTGAAATATTCATCTAGACACATTTTAATGCCTCCATAAATAAGGAATTAAAATTTTTATTTTGAAAAGTAACTTTAGTTTAACTTTTGTTTATGTTTTGGGAGCTATAGGTGAGCATACTCTTGCGACATGTTGCCTCTGATTTTTCTTTTATTGCTGACAACAGACTATAGGTACTAAAAAGCCATTGCTCTACTTTCTGTAGGGGGCAGTCTGATCAAAGTTTTTATTTTGTTTTCTAGTAGGAAAAACATTGAGAATAACTGTTTTGCCAAACCAACACGTATATCATTAATGATCAACATCCAAAATGTTTTCAATGCTGGTTAACTAGAATTATTTTTAAATTTGTCTAGTGGAGTATTCAGAATGAATCATGTAGAAATGAATATTTATGTTCCCTCTGACCTCAAACATTTGTGGCCTTGTACAAGGTCACATAAGGAGACTATGGAAAGCTTCCACATAACTTACTTGATAATTTCTCTCTCTAGTTCAGCAAGCTGTGTATGTGATATACACCATGTGGGTTTTGGTGTATTCAGAAGCACATTAAGTTCTCATAAAATTCATTTTATAGCTATTTAATAGTGAATGACGATAACTGAAAATATATAAGGAATGTTGGGGCAGGGAGACAAATCGCAAGGAATAGCATTTTGCTGCTGCTACTGGGGTTATTTCTAAATCTGGCAACGATTCTGTCACCATTACACACCCTGTTTTTCCTCAAAAAGGTATTCTGAACACTGCATAAAATTCCCAATCCAAAACTAAGAATTTCAGAAAGAAAATAAAACATAAAAGCAGACGTCTAGGTTCTTGAAATCTTTCTTAGATCTCCTAAAATTATTTTTCCAGAGTTACTGTCTTCTGCTTTCCAGACATATTTCAAGTCTTAAAAACATTTCTTATGTAGATAAAAATGCACATATTAAAGAGCATGATTCAGATCAGAGAATCAATGAGTCAGTATTATATGCAGCAACATAATAAAGCAAATGTCAGAAAAAACTGAAATGCCAGATTAGGGATTTCCTTAAAGCCTGAATAAGAGAAACTCAGATTACACTAAGTATTATGTTTCATACAGGGAGTTATTTTTTCACTTGAAAATGTGGACTAGTAGGCAGAACCTAGAATGATGAAATTGCAGTACCCAAGAACCACAGATATCTCTGGAATTGTATGCAGTTTCTAGTTTAAAAAAAAATAAATTCAGAACTTTCTAGCACTACAGTGCTTTTCAAAGGACAGACTGAAAACTGTTTTGCTGCAGAATGAATCTTCAAATACATGACTTTGGCTAGAGTGAGAATAATACTGGAAAGAATATTTTTGTATCTATGAAACATTATGAACAATATAACAAAAAATATATTGGTTGGAAAAAATTAGATGGGTGTGGAAAAGAAAGGAAAACATCAATTCACCTGTGTTAGCTTGGAGGACAAACATGAAGGCCATTATTTATTAGGTACCATTATGAATTTTCACTTGCTCTGTTGACCTGAGGGTGAGTTACAAATTACTTGTTTCAGGGAAAGCATTTTTATTACTGCAGAAAATAACAAACTACAAACATTCAAATCCATGTAAGATGCCTCATATCTATTAAAAATACTTCTTTTTTCTTACATGTTTAGAAGGTCTATGTCTATCCACTATCCAATTGTATTAGGATTCTCATTTATGTTCTTGTTATACCATGTATCCTTGTTGATGTCTGTTATTCTCTATCATTATAAATAATTGCAAAATACTGTGTCATTAATTTACAAAAGTGAGATATCTCTCACAGATCATAAAAACTATTAGTTACATTGGACACATTAATTATCACAAGAGTAAGACCAACTTGAGGCTTTATTTGGCTTTAACTTTTCATTTCTAAGAAGAATATTGTCAAATGTTGACTTCCTAGATTCCTTACTTTTTCCCCTTGATTTTCTCCTGCCTTCAGCATGAGTTTATATTACATGTCTTCACAGAACCGTAATATAAAATGTTAGTGCTCCTATAGGATGCTCCTCTCTACAGCAGTTCTCTGGAGCTCCCAGGTAGATATTACTGAGTCTCCCTTTTTAGAATTCCTTTTAGAGAAGTCTTACAGATTTGTAGATGTGAGATTTTTAGAAAAGGTTACTGAATTTAGGAAAATATACTAATCTTCTAAAATTGGGTCATTTCACTGAAATATGCTTGTTACAGAGTTATCAGATCCATCTTCCAGGAAAATTGTCATATCTCAGTAATAGCACTTAGTCACTATTTCACAGCATGACTCCCACTCTTAATCATCATCAGTAAAGCTAGGGCTTGCCTGTTTGATCCTGCTAGAGAAGTTATTAAACTATGTCACTTCAGCTGAGCAATATATTAATGGGGAAATACAGAAAAATTAAACAAAATATTTCTAAATGAAAGATTTTAATGTACTGGAAGAAAGGTTCTAAGTCAAAAAGAATGGCCCAAAATTCAAGGCAAAAGGTACACTCATTGTTTATCCATTCCTGCCTATCTTCAACATGGAAGAAACAATAATCAGCATAAAAAGCTGAAGACCTACCTGAAAAAAGAAAGGGTAACATCAACATTGTGAGATGCTAAGGAATGTGATTTGTCAATTAGTGCTCTTATCTTCCATAGTCTAATTGAGAGCTTGCATGAATAGTTAATGAATGAGAATGGATAGCAGGAAAGGCAAGTCAAGATCTGTCACAGTGGGATTGCTTGCTGCCAGATAGTGCTAGGAAAGGCAGTGGTGGCTGGGCTGCCATGGCTCCCCACGCAAGCTGGCTGCATCTGTGAGGATGGAGCAGCTTGCCCTAAGGCAAAAATCTACCCAGCTGATGAAAACATGGATGGGTGGCTTGTGCTTTTTGTAAGACATTTTCACATTGTTAGTTTTAATGAGGCAGTACACAGTACCCCATGCATGTCTTCACAGAGCCCTGCGCTTTGTGCACTATTGGAGTACATAATTTCAGGCTCTCAACCCTACAGACTCTCTAACACTACATCTCCCCTTTCCTAATCCTGAACAGATCCAGGACTTTGGCATGGCTTTCAGACAAGCAGATGGGCTAACAAAGGGCTACTGCAAAATGATAATAGTTTTGATTCTGGAACAAACAAGGCAGAGGAAAGGAAAGAAGAAAGGAAAGGAAAGGGGAAAGGAAAGGGGAAAGGAAAAGGGAAAGGAAAGGGGAAAGGAAAGGGGAAAGGAGAAGGAAAAGGGAAGGGGAAAGGAAAGAGGAAAGGAAGCGGGGAGAGTGAAGAGAGAGG
>JANIJG010014500.1:36734-93325 GCA_024611175.1 Megaceryle torquata
AGGAAAGGAAAGGAAAGGAAAGGAAAGGAAAGGAAAGGAAAGGAAAGGAAAGGAAAGGAAAGGAAAGGAAAAAGGAAGGAATTTGGCTGAACACTAAAACTGAACAGAAGCAACATCTAATCAGTGTCTCTAGAGTAGGAAAGAAAGGTAAAACTGGCTGAAGTATGTGCAAAGCAGTTTGGGAAGGCACTGTAAAACATCTAAATAGCTTGCAACCTGAAAAGTGTCACAGAAATGTCTCTGTGAAGCAGACAGCAATGAAATAAACCTACTGTATCAAACTGAAATAAGGACAAAATAATCATACTGTGTAGTCAGTCCCCAAATAAGGTAAAGTAGGTGTCACATGTTGCTACTCAGAAATCTATTAAAGGATACTGGATAAAAACATAATACAGTTTTGTTATTTGTGTTATTAATCTCTAATTTAGATGAGGTTTTATGTTGGTGGATCTATAATAAATAAGAAAGGAAAGAATTATGGGAGTGTTGCAAAAGTATTTCAGTTAAGTTTTTATTGTTACATCTTAAAACATGTAAGTCCTGTCCTTTAACCAGAATTAGATAATTACCTTGTAGTTTATGGCATACTCTTTGTTTTTAAGAAATACATGATGCTTGTTCAAATGGACTTTAGAAATAATTAATAGTTATCTTTTTTTGTTAAATGGAACTGTGATTTGCTATGTGTACTGCTAAAGGACATAGTTGCTAAGACACTAGTTAAATAATTGGAACTTGATTGCACATGTAAATGCATGGAGACTGTTTTTTTGTCATGAATTTCTGCAGTTTTTAAAGATTCCAGTGAAATATTCTGAATGTTGATCAGACAGAAGCTGTATGTATTTAAACAGATCTTAATCTTGAAGAGAGATAAAAATAAGATAAACTACAATTAAAATTAACTGGGGAGACTTTATGTGACTATGACACCCCCCACCCCCCCGCTTTTAAGTTTTAAGCTAAAAAATATTTCAGTTTTTTGTCTAGTGACTTCATAAATTCTCTGAAAGAGAGACCAGTATATAACAGTTTTCTCCTCCTTCCTTTACTCTCTGCAGGTGAGTACCTTAAACAGTAAACCCTAGAGTCGTGTTCCTTCTTGCTCGCTCCCATCTGTCTTAGTTTCCTTCTTGCAATCTTGCAGTATTTAAAGAAATAAAAAGTCATAACCACAAATACTGAGGACAACCCTTTGTAGCCTGAAAAGATGAAAGGTCCTTCCTTACAGATTTAATTTAAGCCATAATTGTAAACTTCCAAAGTGTTAAAGGGAAAATATTTGGTTTTTCTTCCACAGGTTTTCCTATATGTAGACATTTTTTTCCTATCCTTAGGTGTTCAAAACCAGAAACACAAGGAAAAAAAGCCCAAATACTTTTTCCTGTACTAGCATTTACATTCATTTACTATATTTGCATTGGGCATGTTTAGACATGTCTTTTTTTTTTTTTTATTTAAGTTTTCCAAGTTCATCTAGAGCAACAATGTTCAGATGTTGCATCAGTTCAACACTAGGTGAAAAAAAATAACAAAAATCTGACAGACCTTTTTACCACTTTATTAGATACTTCAAGTTTGGGTAGCAGATCTAATTAATAACAAAATTATTTAAATATTTTTCACCTAGTTTCCTGTGTGTTGTTAAAGAAATTTCTAGGGGCAGTAGTTGAAGATGTTTCAGTTTTGAATGTATGAGTTCAAGTTCAATAATACAGTAACACTCATCAATAAATCATTATTTTTTAGGAATAGATGTTGAAAATTTAAAGCTTAATAATTTTAGGTTTAAATATTTTTACTAAAAATAGTTTAAATAATTTTAACATATCTAATACATTAATATTTGCTTACATATATGTTTCTGAAATTAAATATTACAACAGAATCAATGTTAAACTGTATTTTATATACTATTCCAGACAACTGTTTGTCTCTATACCTTGCGAATAAATAGCAAGGAAACTGTGCATGGATGCTGTTTCCTTTTATAAGGTTACAGCATAAACAAGGATCTGATCACAGTGGTTAAAAGTATTCTAAAAGTCACAATGAACACTACAATTGGGCATGAGATTAATTGGTAGATCAGTGGCTCCATAGGTGAGCAGAAGTCAACTTCCAGCAGCAGAACAAAAGTACACTCCCTCTGGCAACTAAATCAGGATGATTCCAATACCAGTTGTTTTGGCAGCAATACCAAGTGCTGCCAAGAGGTGCCAAGGACAACTGGGACTCATGAGCTTGGCCTCCTGTTAGTACCAACACACTAAAACAAAAGACGGCATGCACCAAGCAGAGTTAAGGAAAAGAAATAATACTCCTCCCATTTCACAGAGAATGTGCAATCTGTGGGAGAAGTTGTCTGCTTCTGCTTGCAGTGAGTGCAGCAATAGCAGCTGCTTTTAGTAGCCAAACTAGATGTAGAATAGCAGTGTGCCACAGACATCTCCTAAATGACCTTCTTAAGCAGGGACAGAAAAGGAAAACAGTCAGATGGTCTCCAAAGCCACCACCTTAACCACAGCTCAGTTTCCATTGCCCAGTTGTCTCTCCTCCCACTGCCCCTCTCCCTCCAAGGCCGTGCTGTCCAAGGAGAGTCACACAAGACCAAGAGAAAATGGACTTTGTTGAAAGACTATCCTGTACAATTCCTTCTGTTTTTCTCACTTTTGAGTCACTGGAGTGGTGTGCTCTAAGTTCTGCTTTTATCAAATTTATCACTTTCAGTCATCCTGTATTAAACCCAGCAGCATTCCTCTAAACTACTGCATGACATTTCCTACCAGTTGCTTTATATTGCACTGTATGAAATAATACAGATATTATACATAACCTGCAATTGCACATAATTGGATAACATCCCCAGAAGTCAATGAGAAAGATATCACACTTGTAAGTCTATTTGGATATGAAGAGTCTGGTTCTACTGTCTTACTTTAGTAAGGTTATAATACATCTATATACATATAATCATGGACATAACAGCAGCAGATCTTAGTGATAGGCACTGTAATTCAAAATTATAGCATCACTGTCACTTTGGAACTCTGGATGAAAAAAATCAAAGACGATACTTGCACTCTATGATGAAGTAGTGAACATATACGATTCACTTCACAGTTCACATCTAGAATAGTGCCTGTCAAAAGGTGGAAACTGATTTTGGCTAAGTACAAAATTCACTTTTTTTCTTTTTATGCTTTTTAGGCATACAAATCATAGCATGGACTCCACTGGGAGCTGTGTTGTTCTATGAGAACCATGCAAAAAGAAAACATTTGTGTCCTCAGGGTGGAACCCTCAGGAATGTGGGGGTGGATTTCCTCATTATTTCAGGACTGATCACTTCATATAAAAGAGACCAGAGCTGTGTATCCTCGTCTCTTTCTCTCCCTCTTGATAGTGTGTATTTGCTTGGGACAGAGAAGGAAATGCAAGTGTTTCTAATTTTTCTGCTGCTTAGATAGATTGTGAAGTGGCTGTCAGCTGGAATTTGAGGTTTTCTTTTTATCTGACTAAATGACAGTAAAGGGAAAAGCTTCGGGGGCCAGACTAGACACTTGCTCTGACTCTGCTTTGCTCAGAAGATCCCTGTAGGCTGGCTAAATTCATAGTCACAGCAATGTAATGGGTATCAGCCTAGCTCATGTGCCTTAACTCCTTTTGTCTTGGGCACCATTGCTGCTGCAGCATCCTCTTGGAGACTTTTAGCAACCAGAGCATGTGAGAGTAGCTGATCTGGACAGGTACACTGAAGCAGGTCTCTTTGCACCTTCCCTCCTTCCTTTCCCTTAAATACTCTCAGAACAGAAAGTCCCTTGTATGTAGCCTAGGCTTTATGTTATTTAAATTTTAAATAACTACAAATAAATTTCAACCAAATACAATATTTCAATTCTATCATTTAAAAGAAAATTATGACTATCATCAGAAATTAAATGCTTTTGATTCCTAGGGGAAAATTCACTTAAATACAGAGTTCTTAACCCACATTTCTTTCTCTTTAGTTTAATGTCTTGGTCATAAAACATCTTCTAGAGAGGATACAGGTGCTATAGATGATTGCCTGTATATACACAAATAGGCAGGAGCCTGAACAATTATGTTTACTGGCTTTGCTGTTTATCCTTTAGGCTAAGGTTGTAGGCATTAACCTAGCCACTTCCTAGGTTTATTTTAAAAGGAAAAATAAAACACATGTCTAGTAATGCTAAAATTTAAATGATTCCAGGTGTGATGTTCAGTGATCATTCAGTTAGGCTCTTGTTAAAACTTCTGTACAAGATTTAATTTACTCTATTTCTGTGATTCATTGGTGACTTACCTAAGCTATTTGAATGATGAGTGCAGATCTGAAGGAACCTTCCCCAATATCTTCTGAAAAGGATGAGACCTGCACAACTGGCAGCCGAGCAAGTGCCTTCACATAACACTGGTACAATATGTGTTCAGCTGCTGCATCAATTTTGACATTAGGTTGTCAGGAGAGGCTCTGGCTCTGTAAGGGAAGATAAACCAGGGGACTGGAGAGGGGACCAGAGAGGGGACCAGAGTCAGCAAAGTCAAAAGCAAGAGGGATGGGCCCAGGTCATGTTGAAGGAGGACACTGCAGTGCCTAGGAGGACAGAGACATAGATATGAGTTTGTGGAAGAGAGGGAAAAGGATGTGTTAGAGAAGGACTGTAAGGAATATCAGGCAAGGCAGGACAAGACAAATCTCCTTCCTTTCCCTGAACCTCCTCAGTAAGTTGCTCAGCTGTGTAACAATGATGGCTCAGCAACAGTGACCAGGTGATAGAGGCCTGGGGTGCAAGAGATGGGCTATATAGCAAGAAACTGGAGAAGCCTGTCTCTACCAGGAGAGTGGAAGCAATAGAAACCTGGTCTTGACTTGAGCAGTTGAGCTATTTGCAGTAGATAGGCAGGTGCTTTGCAGATAAACACATGGGAAGAAAACAGGCATTAAGGGAAAGAAATGGGAACAACATATTTGAAGGGTGTGGGAACTGCAGCAGATATTGATAGATCTTTTAATGGTTAATTTATTAATCTGATTTATGCATGCTTGGACTAGATATTTGGAGATCGTTTAGCAACCTACAAAATTATACTCTTTTCAGCAAAACTCATACTGTTTATGTAGGAAGCAGGCTGGCAGCCTTGCCAGCGTTACTTGTTTGGAGGCAGCTTCCACCAGAGGTTGCAATGAGCAATCATCATCATGTAAGAGAACTGTATCTGAATGTTGGAGAAAGAGAGCAGAACATGGAAAATATCACAGGAAAGAGCAAGCATTTTAGAGAAGGCAAGAAATTATGGGGTCCACAAAACCATGAATAATAGTGACATTTTATTTTCTTTGTATAAATGACTTTAAGACTAAGGCACTTCTATCATGTTCCCCAGAGCTGTATTAATTTTCCAGTTCTGCCACCAGCTTTCAATGTACTTTTGCAAGCCACTTAATCTTGGAGAATATATAAAATATATATGTTATTAGCTTCTAGAAATAAAAATATGATTGCCAGAGTCCTCTCCTCCCAAATTCAAACCCCATGACCTTCCTGAAAGTAAATCTCTTTTTCAGATTTCATTATTCTGAAAAGCACTGAGCACAGCCTAAAATCCACCCCAGCCCCCCTTCAGATACATAGGACCATCTCATCCACACAACTCATGTCAATGCAGGAATGCTTATAACACACTGTTTGCTACTTTCACTCTAGTGGACAGAGCCTCCCCGAAAACAAAAAGGGTGAAAGCAAGTTGTATTTCCTTAGCTGTGGCTAAGCCATGCAACATGAACAGAGATCATTATTGTCACTGCTTTTCATTTATCCCTAAGAAAAATACTGACTAGTTGTATTTAGCATTCTGGACCAGTCACAAGAAGGGGCACTGGGCAGACTTTGTTTCTTCAAGCAATCTGCTGATCACACTATCTTGGGCAAGTCATCCCAAATGAGTAGCCATTAATTGGCTGTGTAGTGAATTCTTTGGGTTTGCTTCTTTTTTTTAGAGGTCAATAAAAGTCCTTTTCTTTGTTCACCAACAGAAAACTGATACCTAGCAAGACACTCAGCTCAGCCAGAACAGAGCATGCCTGGCAGGTCTTTTGGTCCCGTCTCAGAGTTCTTCAGAGAGCTGCCCACCTCCCAGGCCAGAGCTCCGGCACAGCTAGCTCTTCAGCCAGAGGTCAAAAGCTGGCACCAGCTTTGTCCCTTTATCACTTCTCTCCGGCACATCTGTTCAACCATATAGGTTACAGGTTTAGGTTACCTCCCATACATTGAGGTTCCTCAGGCTTGCAGCTCCTTAGCAGGAGGATTCCTCACTGTTTATATCAGCATATTTCTCCCACATGAAGGGCCATCATTGCTACAATTTAAGGGATTCACCTGTAAAAACAAAACAAAGCCTGTTGAGAGGTTAGAGAACTTCAAGAGCAGAGAAAAGAGCAGCTGTTTTTCTTTTTAGGTCAAAATAAGAATCATATTTTTACTTTCAGGAAATTAGTTGGATTTCTAAATACCAAAGAACAGTATGAATATTTTTCTGACCAAAGACAAGCTGAATATCATTCTGATGTGGTAGACATGCTGATTATTACAGGTAGTGTGAGGAATCAGTATAGGGTCATCTTAATTTTCTCCCTGAAGCAAAAAGAACTTTATTATCTGTAGTTGAGAATTTGTTGAAATGCAGCTCAATAACTACTAAAAAACCAGGCCAAAAAAAGAATGAATCTAAGGGAATGAGTTGAAATAGTGAGATACGTCATAAAATGTGATTAATGACACCAAGGGAAATATAAAATAACATGTTTCCCTGGAAATGGGCTGTAAGTGCACAATGTCTGCACAATATTGTGCATCTGCAGTTCTCTGTCCTTCCACCTAATATCCAAATTGTCTGCCAGTATAAACACAGCTGCTAAATGTCTTCTACAACTGCAAAAATAATGAATCTCCACTTTCTTCCCAACTATTGAAGTATATTTTTACAGAGACAAATGCAACGTTTACCCTTGTTCAACAGAAGACAATGTCAATGTCCAACATATATGTCTTACTAACACACGTTCAGATTCAAATATCATAGCTCAAAGAAATGGGATGACTGTCTTATACTATCCTTAGATGAGCTGAGATTTAACATTTCTGGCATGAATAATTTCTCATCTGGTTTCCACATAGACTTTTGCCTACCCATCACTATATAATCACTATTTTAGTTATATTTGATCATCACTAAAACTTTACTGAATCTAGCAGGTTTGTGAGGGTAGGATAAGAAGACTCCTTTAGGTAAACTCTGCTTTCCACATTGTGGATTGGCCTGCAGACTCTGCTGGATAAATACTGTGATTGGTTTCTCCCCAGCCCGGAGACATAGGTCTGCAGCACTCGGGGGCGTGGGAGACTCTGAGTAACAATTTTCATGTTAAAATACTAGCCTGGACTGCAAGAAGTAATTTAAGATAATTTACTATGTTCCATTTACTGAAACAACTTCTTTTCAGAAAATATAACTAAGAGAAATCCAAGTAAAATGGAAAATGATAGTCAGGCTTTTCAAACACTGTACTCTGCTTGGCCTATTATGAAAAGGGCATAAATGGGGGGGTGGGGGGGGGAGAAAAAAAAAAGAAAAAAAAAGATAAAAAAGGCTCCATAACCTTAGGAAGGATACCAATCTATTTATACTCTTCCTGGAATGTTTAGAACATTTAGTCTTACTGGCCACAAGAAACCACTTTTGTTGTGCAAAAAGTTTCACACATGAACTGAAGCCAAATGTGGCTGGTTTGTTTGTTTGTTTGTTTTGTTTTTTTCATGACACTGTGGGAAGAAAACACATTATTGTACAGTTTTGTGAGCTACAGACAGAAATCAGTCTGTAAACTTGTCTGGTAACAACTTTCTGAATTTAAGAAAACACTGCCACTCCCCCCAGCCTCCTTCAAATCATAGTCTTGAAATTCACCTTTTGATATACAGAGAGAAAATTGACATGATTAGGCAACTAAGAAAAGTAAAATTACTACTCTTGATTAGCTAAAAGTATGCACACACTATTATTTTTTTGTCAGCCTGTGTCTTCCAAACAATACTCCATCTTTATTTTCAGCTGCAAAATAGAAATACCAAAGACTTATAATGAACATGAGGGAGTTTTCTTCTGTCAGAAAGCAAGATAGATCATAAATTCTAATAATATTATAGAAAAAATTAAATTTTACATAAAATTAATCATTAAAGACAGATAAGATTTGGTTCATCAGAGCATCATGATAAGATATCATGAAGCACTTATCAGAGCATCATGGTAAGATATAACTTTAGTCCTTTGTTGGAGCTTCCAACTACCTTTTTCCATTTATATTATTTTCCCAGATATTTAATTCCAGATGTTCCAATCTGTTAGTCTACCTAGCAGAACACAGCTTTTGAATATCACTTTGCCTGTGATCACTCATGACCTGTAGTTGTGCTTGATAACAGTTCAAAGTTGTGAGGTGGATCAGACTGGCACACTGGGTAGAGGGAAGGGTCCAAGACCTCTATAAATAACCAGCCCACCTTTACAGCAGGTAAATATATCTTTACCCTTGCATCTGAATCTTGAAGTACTCTGAGCATTACACTATAAAAAACCAAACTGAATTGGAACCCAGACTTTCTTGCTGCTAGACTGAAATGCACAGTTAGATTTAGAAGCCCAGCTCTCCAAGTTAGGTATGAGTTTGAACTCCAAGTCTTTGTATTTTTGTTCAATAGCTTCATATTTTTAAGTAAAAGCTAGAGCTGAAACAAACAGTTGCTCCTGCTGAGAAGCTGTGCTTGCATGCTGTTCTCCTCCTCTGGGCTGGCCCTGAGTAGCAAACCTCAGTAAGAACACAGTGGTGCTCGTCCAAAGCAGCATGGCTTTGGTTGTTCCCTCATGGGGGTGAAATAAGGTCATAGTGCTAGGTACAGCTGTCAATTGTGCTAGTGAAGGCAGGCTAACACCTTTAAATGCTGTGGATTGATCCTATCCCACAGTTATTCTGGCATAAACAACAACAGGAATCTGATTACAGTAACAACATGAGCAGAGGTGGCCATAAAATACAATGAGAATAGACACACTGCAAGCCAGTGTTTACCCCAAAAGCAGGCAGGAGAGAGAGAGCAGGGGATAAACAATGCAGAGGTGAGAGTCCTGACCTACAGATTCTGTTTGGAAAAGCAACAATTCAGAAGTGGTCAAGTACCAGTGAAGAAGCAGAATTGAGCTCTCCTAGTTTTTACATTAGAGGCATCATATCACATAATGAAAGAAGAATGAAAGAAGCCTTTTTTCACTATACATTTCCCTTATTCACTCTGCTTTTTAAAAACACAGGTCTCTCACATTTATGAATCTGCTAAATCATATAGCTTTTCATAGATATAGGCAAATATGACTGCAAACTGCTAAGGTAACAAAGAAGGCTCGAAAAAAGACTCAGGTCACTGGGAAGGCACCACTTACTATGAAAAGACCTTGGATGATGCTGAGGGAAAGCTTGCCAAAATGCACTGGAAAAAAATAAAAGTGGCCTGATCATTATGAGAGATCAGTGTGTGCAATTCACAGCTACTTCAGTATGAGTTGTTCATGGGTGCTGTCCTGTGATGGTTGGACTTAAGGGATTTTTAAGAACTGTATGCAGAAAACTAAACCCTGCACAGATCTAACTCTATTTCCCTGTAAGGCTACAGAAATTAAAAAAAAAAAAATAAAATAGAGGCAGTTTTCAACACAACTGTCTTCTTCCTGCCGTAACATCTTTCATGTTGCCAACAAAACAAATCCAAATGAGCACCACAAACACACACCTCTCAGGAAGTCTGCCCTCACTGCTGCCTTCAAACATTTTCTGGTTTTTTACAGTGCTGAAATTATTCCTGCATCAAATCCTGGAATTACAGTGAGACACCACCCTGTCTGTGGTTACAGACTGCACAGACAAAACCTTGGAGGGGGTGCTGGGGTTCTGGGTGCTTCCAACATCAGATCAAGGGTAGAAAGGGGCTCAGGCTGTCCTCTACTTCCCCACCCCTCAAAACAAATTTGTCTTCCTGCTGGGGAGCACAGCAAACCCCTCCAAACCCTGGGGCTGCCAGCCAGGGCAGCCAGTATGTGCTGGGGATGTGCAAGCAGCTTCTTCCTCTCCAGTCATCCTCACTGCATCCTGTCATCTTTTTCATACAGCCTCACAACATTATAAAGAACAAAACTGTGGGTAGGATACCTTTCATAATAATAAATAGGAATAGCAATGCTTTTGTGAATTTAGGTCAATGCATCACCCTTAGAACTTATTATAAATTCATCAGAATCACAGCCTAAAGAAAATTTTATTCCCTGGCATCAGCTGCTTTTAGCCATGCCACAGATCTTTAATGGTATTTAAACTCCAGATTAAGTATTGATTGAGTTAAAATAAATTATAATGTTATAGCCAGAAAGCTGGTCTGTAGCTGGTATAGATGATTTCCTTTCTTGCCTTCTTTCCCACCTCAAATATTAACAAATGTATTCACTGTGTTATGACTGCAATAAATAAAAAATTCAGAAATGTGCAATACTGAAGTAATAATTTAAGCAGCACCTTCACCTACTCAACACAAGAATGAATAGAAATTATAAACTTGGTACAGAATAAACATATCAATTTAAAGGATTATGTGAATAGGAATAAATTCCACAAGAATTAGCTATAAGTGAAAGTAAATGCAAAACTGCAGATTATAATAACATTTGATTATGTTTTCAATGCTTTGTTCCTTTTCTTTAGGGTTCAAAATATCTCTGTAATGATGGCTACCAACAAGCTGTAACACAATGATACACTCTTCTGTCGTGTTCAGTAGCATGAGCTGCTTGTGTATCCAGCACATTATTTCTGGATGACTAACAGATGAACATATCATTTTAAACTATATTTAATAGGGAATGAAAACTTGCATAAGCAGGTATTCAGAGTGTAATTGTGATACAGGTACCAAAGCCAACTGAGAAACAAAACAGGCCTAAAGTTTATGGAAAAGAAAACAACAAATATCTGCTGTACTGCTAAAAGAGGACAAGAGGACACATAAGGACATATAGTTTTGTGTTTGACCTATTTTGGTTGATTTAATTTTCAGATTTTGTAAGCCAAGCTCCAGTGAGTTCCTGAGGAAAAAATTCTAACTGGCATTTTACTGTGAGTCAAACCTCACACAAAAAGTGCTTTGTGCATCAAGATAACATTAGGAGCTGTCTAACTGCACGTACCAAAGGACCAATTTGAACAAAGGAAAACAGAGAAGTAATGGACTTCTAATAGTAATAATACTTCGCACTTCTGTAGTACATTTCAGTTTGACATCTCTAAGTGTCTTTCAGTGCATGACAATTAAGCCCATCACTTTTCTGTTACACTGATGAAGAAACCAAGGTATAGTGAAATTGAATGACCTTCATAAGATCTTATATCAAACATGATTCCAGTGCATCATCAGAAATACCAGGTAGATTTCAGAACTCTGCTTCAGCAAGTGCACTAACTCCCATTTCCAAACAGCCTATCTTCCAGTTAACTTTGACTAATATTTCCCCAGCTTCATGAACAAAACAAAAAATAAAAAATACACCTTTTCATTTAGAGGTAGCTTATTTCCTGTTGTTGTTCTTATCAAGCTGATGACAGGAACATTCATTCTTTTAATGAAAGAGCAGACACTTTGTTGTATGACAGCAATTCAGATAAAGTCCACTTGTTGGACTTCATCTTGATGGAAAGTGTACCTGAAATTGCATATATCACCATATTGCATAGAGAAAAACAGGGTGAAAAACACAAGCCAAGTTAACATGGTTAGAATTGTCCATTTCAAGAGACAACCTTAGAACTTCACCAGCAATACTGTCTTCAGACTGTACACTTAGCAGGATCATGATTATCTGTTGGAGAATGGCTTAAAGGTACAAGGCCCTTGTCTTCTAGCCATTCTCCAACAATTATCTTTTCCATCCTAAGTCTTTCACTATGAATAGAAGTGGCAAGCTTTGAATTCAACCATTTTTTCTAGGTATCACTGAACAGCTGTGAAATTTGTTGCCTTTTAAATTTTTTTTTTTTTTTTTTTTTTTTTTTTTTTTTTTACCTCACACTGTGGTTAAAATAACCTGTCCCTTCTTTGAGATATTAATAAAATCAAGAGGCAATGGAGTTAGATTTTGCAGTGCTGTACATGTTCAACTTCTTACGCCTAGCTTAAGTACTACTGAAATCTTCTTGGTATTTAACCCCAGGGACGACAAGCTTATGTCTGGCCAAGTAAGGTTTCTAGTAGTACTGGTATATGTAAGTGCATTGCCAAGAGGGTGTATCCAAAGGTCTTCCTGGATTAGCACAGAAATGCTATGAAACTGAGTATTTTGCCTAAGCTCCATCTGTGTACAGCGCTATATATCTACTCTCCATATGTGGCAGCCCTGAATGAAATTGAGGGGTGAGGGATGGAGTTCAAAGATCAGGTAGTAGCAGGACAAAATTACAATTATACCTGTTACACCATAAGAAGAGGTAGGATGTTGTCATTTCAATAGGGTTTCTTTAATCCTGAGTCATTGCTTTAGTGTGGTTATTTGGGAATATGTGAGGGAAGTTCTCATGTTCTGGATGTAACCAGTTATTTTTGGGGAACGAGAGACTCAAATTTGGTAATCCATACTAAAGAATTCCTTATGCACCTGATGCTACTGTGTGGTAGGTACTTTAGTCAGAGAATGAAGTTCAAGAATTACTGGCAGGCATTTTCCATACATGTATCAGTATGTATGTGAATGCACTCAGGAAGAAAGAGCAAAAGTTGTTGCTAATAACAGTTGCAGTGCTAATCTAAAGTGCAGTCATGGCAAGCTGGGGTAAAGCTGACTATCTTTTGTAGTTGTAGATTGTATTTTCATGACTATTTTCATGATTTCCAAAATTGATGTCCTATTACTAAGAAACCTCCAGTTTTTGAAAGAAAAATTCAACAGTGTAGAATCTCACTTGTCTCTTCCCTTATTCTTTGGGGATTTAATAACCTTCCAAATCTTTGCACAGAGAATTGATATAATGTGTGAAGCCAATCCATGCAGTGGTCACTGTATTATATGTATCTGATATATTAGAAGTTACCCTTTTCCGTGCATTTATGATTCTGATCTGGTAGCTTTATATTTATGTTCTCTTGTTTGTTTTTGTTTTTTTCCTGAAAACCAATTAAATTTTAGATTTATAAAATAACAGAGACTATGCAAATACGTATGTGCTGATGGCTAGCTACATCTGAAAATTCTTTAGCCTGAAAGCCTGGCAAGAATCTGAAAGGAAGTGTTAAAGGAACCTGACAGAAATCCCCTGCAGTGCTTAAGAAAAAAATCCATCTCTCTCTCCTCCTAGCTAAACCCTGAAACAAGGTCAATTCACTAAAAGGCTCTGGAAGTAATTTTTTATAAATAAATATCCTGGGGAATTACTGCAGCAAGTGCCACAGTGAAATCTCTAAAATAAAGGTAGTTAAAATAAAGGTAGTTATGAGTATGTAAGCATTTCCTTTACACGTTAGGGACAGTACACATCAGTCAATGTGAGATTAAATGCAGACTTGACTACATGCTACAGAAGAAAGCAGTATTTTTTCCTCAGGAAGAAAACTTTGATCATAAGCTTGAATCAGCAATTTGTTTAAGTGCATGCCTAATGTTAAGCCTGTAAATAGTCTCATGTCTTGACTGTGACAGAATCATAGATCCCTGAAATAACAATTGTGGTCCTAACAAGCAAAATCAATAGCACAGCAGTACACGCAGGATTCTCCCAAATATGAGGTAATGCTGAGATATCAAGGCCTTGATGTCTACTCTGATGACCAGAGTCAAGCTCCCTGACATACAACTCTGATTGACTCCTGCCTATTATAGAAAGTACCCTTTTGAACAGCTCAGATACTGCATTACTGCACAGCAGTAATTAGTTTTCCTTTAAAAGGGATCAAAATTTCTAAGCTCCTATGACTGCAATCAATGGAAATCATTTCCCTGGTCAACAGGGCAGGAACTACACAAATATTTACTGTAAATCTAACTAAACCAAAAGAAGGAGGACAGTTTCAGGTGAAAAATAAAATAATGTTCTGTTGGCAAGGATGTAATATTTCAGGGGATTTACATATTATTTTGTGATGTCAATGGCAAGCTTTGACCTAGCTTAGATCATTTTTTTGAATATTATTTTAACTCTTCATCCTTCCACTTCAATTTTATTCAGATTAACTTTTTTTTCATTTGCTGAAAGGAGAAGAGTATGGAAGAAAGGGGATCATTAAGTCACAAATCCACTTATCTTCATGGCATCTGTGATGTTGTTCCCTAAACAGTAGTAATATCCCACATTCAAGAAACCTGCACAGGTTTCTCCCAGGAAAAGCACAACATCTGAGACAGAGTGTGAACGTGGCAGTCAAGAAGTAGAAACAAAAGAAAGCAAAAAACCAACCTAAACAAAAGCCCAGACCAAAATATTTTAATTTCTTCTTCATCAGAATAACAAGTAACATTCCTTTAAATGAAGAAGGTATTTATGTTTTCCTCTTTTGGAGTCAATTTCCTAAGGTTTAAAATGCAGCTAAAAGGCTTATAATTCTATATTAGCACAGGCTGATTTTCAATTTTGCTTATCACTGCCTGCCATGCAGCTGGATTGCTTTCTCTCTTTGAAAGTTTCAGGTTCTTTACAAAGAAATTATGTTTTCAAAATACAGTTGAGAACCCTGATGTTCTAATAATATTCAGAGCCACTGTGTATACATTACTAATTGTGTTCATGATTCTCTTGACTGATTCCATTGCACATGCTGAGATTAACGGTTACCGAGACATCATTATAAATTATAAGGTAAGGAGAATGAGACCAGCATTATATTTGTGACTTTAAGGTGTTGATAGCTTGTACTGAATTGAAATTCTTGTAAAAAATGAGGTTGGAAAATGTTCTTTTTCCTGAACTGTTAAAATGATAAATACAAAATAAAGAGCTGCAAGAGAAATGGTTCCCTGTTGTCCAACAATTACCTTTCTAAACACCTAAGAAAGTAGCCATAAACACAGCCAAGTTTAGGTCTGATATGCAAAGTAAATAGGGAACACACAATGCAGTGATTACTGTAGCTTTTACAGTGTATTCTTTTAAATTTCATGCAGGAAGACCTCTAATAATCCAGAGCTCCCAATTCAGAAAAGATTTGCTTGGGTATTTTAACAGGACTAACAAACTACAGAAAAGTACTAAAAATAGGACAAACTCAGAAAAATGTTTAAACAAAACCAAAATGTATATGCACAAGGAGATATAACAATAGGGCATGTCTTACATAGAGGAGAATAAATCCCCAATCTTTTGTTGTCTTTTTATAAGAGTTCGAGCATGTTGGGGGTTGAGTTATGAACTAACAAAGATTTCAAATACTGTGAAGAGGAGTAGTAGAAAAATGAAAAGTAGATGTGTCTGGCCAATTTAAAATGTACAAACTAGGACTGCAAGTCATTTATATATAATCCCTCTGTTTTATCTTGAATATGATCATGACTGTCTCCAATAAGTAGATAAGAAACTGCTTGGCACCCTGTTTGTGTTAACTCCTTAGAAGAGCAAACACAGTTCACCTTATAAGAATTGTGGGATTCTTTTCTTTATAGAATAATGTAAAAAACCATTTTCTTATTTAATCTATTTAATGAAGTGCTATTTACTACCAGCTATTGAAGAACTTCAGATAATAAAATATAAATCCTTGATCCTAGTGGGAATTCTAAGTGCAAGGGTTGTTTTTTTTTAAAATAGTTATCCATTAAATGTTTTCACTATGGCTTTAGGAATTTTAAGTCTCATAATTTCTAATGTCTTGATCTCTATGTCTTAGAAGGTAAGTCATTGTTTGACCTGCATTAACTGACTGAGAGTCTTTCAGTGGAATGTACAATCAATACATGAATAACATCCCATGCATTAGCACTGAAAATACCAGAGGGTTAAAAGGTGCACAGTTTTTTCCATGAAACCTTTTGATTTTTCCCTTTCATGATTTTTCTTAATTTGTGAGTGAGTAGATCCAGTTCTAGATCTAGTACTCTAGAGGCTGGAAAGTGATTCCACTCAGGCATTTTTACCACATGGTGTACTTACCCCATGATGTACCTATCATACAGTATATAGTTTCTCAATTCCCATACGCTGCCATCAATATTCTATCAGAAATCCATGTCACATATAACAAGGGCCACAGTCTGCATGAGAGAAGCTGCAGATGGGACATGAGAGTCTGGCATGGCATCATGAACATGTTATAGGACTGGTTAGGGATGACGTTCTGGTTTAGGGTATTTTTGTGACCAATTTTTTTTGTTAAAGAAAATGTACAGCATGTTCCATATATGTTATCCTTCTCTAAACAGTTTCATTTTGAAGGCTATTTTTAAAGTAAAATAACTTTTAACAATTTCAAATTCAGATGGAGCAAGAAGGAAAAGAAAGCTTTATTTCTTGCTCACATTAAGATTATATTATCAATTTCTAATTTTAGTTCCTTTCACGTTTTGTTTGTTAGACGTAACTGGGTCAACACTTTCATTCTTTCAGGTTGAAAATCCTGTCTGAAGAAAAGCAAAGTTACTTGTCATGAAGCAAAGCAAATGGCTGTGAATAATTTATAAGAAAGTAAAAATATTCTGCTTTTGAGATTTTAACAGGAGAACAACCACAAGTTATAAATTATTGTAATTACACTGAAATATCCTCTCCTTTCTCATATTCCTTTGCTCTGATCGCTTTCACAATACTTTTTGCTCAAACAGTTATCAGTCTCCTGAGCACTGCAGACATGGGCCCTCGAGGTCTGTGGCCAGTGCCCTTCAGACCATGAGTTTATCCCCGATTACAACCCTGCTTCACACTTGTCTCAATATATTCATTAGGATTCTTGCAGGTTTCTCTCCTTACAGAAAGTAACATGTAGGTATGTGTTAAATGTCTGGTGCAAGGTGAGGACTGTAATGCATCTGAGAGCTCCAGAATTGAAAATGGTGCTCATGGGAGATTGTGGGATCTTTAGTAAGACACAATAAAGAGATCCACACACCCACTGCTTAGGTAAAAAGCAACACTGTTAGTAGACAGGCAAGTAGTTAAATTATTTACGTTTGTTTAGTTCTGGCTCCTAAAGCCACAATGTTCAGAGATATTGGTTGTCATAATATAAATAAGGTCTTTCTCTGTGTAGAGATGGTAAAGTTGAGAAATACGGTATATTTAAAAGAATAGCAAGGTATTCAGCAGCTTGATTTGATGAGAATTCACTTTTATTAATGCTCTTATTAAAATGTCTGCAATGAATGCATCAGTTCTCTGTGGTTTCAAGGGAAGAATATGAATTACTTTATATAAAACTTTTCCACTTTCTTTGATTTTTTTAATACAATTTCAGCAATACATATCTAGCTTACTAATGCTGATAAAAACATCATAATTCCCAGGATAATTTTCTCATTAATAGAATTCTCTGTTTTAGGGTGAAAGTTTAGAAACACAATTCCATAAATAAGTTCATATAATTTCTTGCAGTTGTCACTGGGCTTAATAAGTTCATATGACTTGCTATGACAAATGATCTTTTACAATCCCTACCCACTTCTTACAATGAGATCAGACTGGCAAGAGAGGGAAAGGGCAGGGAGTCCACAAGTTCTTATCAGAACAATTGATTCCAGTCATTTACATGTGCAAGATTTCAGCAATTCATTCAATATTTTCAGAGAAGGGGAATATTTTCATACATACTAAGACTATTGCAATTAATGTGTTCTCACATAAGATACTCAATTATCAAGTCCTACAGGAAGGGTGTGATGTGTGCAATACCCCTTGCTCATCCCTCTTGCTGTGTTTTTGATCAATGACTATTGGTAAAAGCCTGAATCTTGAGGGAACCTGAACTTCTCTTGTTCTTCAACAGCCCTGTCTCAGAACAGTTCTTAATATGAAACCTTTGCCCAAAATTCCCCTAACTCTCCACATAAATAACTGAATTCCTGATTGACATACTTCTTGTGTTTGTCCCTTCATTTATCACTGATGATGCTCAAGTTCTTTGATCAAAAGTGGGTAGTGAAGTTGACATTCATTTTGAAGTGGAAGACCTATTTAAGTAATAGTTCAGGGGGCCCAGCCTTACTGGAAACAGTCCTCCTGCTTTAGATCTGTATTTCTGGAGCATTCATAATTTAAAATTTAGCCCTCAAATTTTAGACTTTGGAAAATGCAAAATAGATGTGATCAGATTCTGAGCATCCCAACTGATTGGCTCCAGACAAACTGAGTGCCAAGTGTATGTATTATATTTTTGCATTTTATACACTATTTATATTTTATGGGTGAATATTACAGTAATATAAAATTTAGATATTACAGAGCTTCCTCTAAAATGAAAAAAACACTCTCATTAATTCCTCTATGACATAACCACAGAGTTATTATGGCAGCTTCAAGTGAATTTCAGATTAAAGCCATGGTGATTTCCCTTGAAGGGCTAGTGGACATCTTCTTACATTTATGTGCTATTAAATTGTTTTAATTCTTTTACAACTCACCATTTGTCTTGTGGCATTACTTCATTGGCCTCGCTAGGCCTACAACACACCACGATGTATGATACAAACTCACTCTTCCTTCACTTTGCACGGCAAAGAGAGGAATCACATTTGCTCTTGTTGCCCATGCCTTCAGGAATTCCTACCCATTTGACCTCATATGACCTCCTATGCCAGGTCACAAATTAGGTTTCTCTCAGCTGTGCAGTTGTTAACAATCTCAGTGGAACTGCATCTCTCTATGGCAGAATTATGCTCCCAACTTCACTTTTTCCCTTTTCAACTTACAACCTATGCTTTTCATATTTCACTCTTATCGAGACAATTGCTATATGATTACTAAAAAAATGCCAGTATAATTAGGCAACTCAAACCTGTACAGTCTCGTAAAAGAAAGATGTGCTTTGACTTTTCCCCTCAGCAAAATGTATTAAACTTCAGAAATTGTTTATTAGTGACATTTGTACAAAGAATTAGAAGTAGACCATCCCAAGTAGGCCACTACTAAGTAGTATCCAGCACATGACTGGGCTGCAGGATTTTTGGGACTGCACTTGGTGACTATCCTCTAAGGAACTCTTTCTCCTAAGCTAAAAGCAGCCTTGGATGGGTGCTGATCACTCCTGTGATTTTCAAAACTCTCTCTGAGATTTAAATACTCAATTCCATTAACTTCAGCACTAGGCTTGCTAATCCTGTAGGTAGGCTAGAAAATCTTTAGCTGCATGCAGGTGCTTCAGAGATTAGGATGTTAATCACTCACATTTAGCTGCTACTATCAATAAAAGAAGGAAGGCAAAGACAGCAGAAGAGACAGACAGACAGGCTTCAATTAACAGAAAGGCATATCCGTCTTAAGTGCTTTTTGCTTTTTTTGTTAAGAAGAATAATTCAATCTTCTCTCCATCATTCTTGTCCTAAATTTTTTGAGCCCAAAGCATCAGACAGGTTTTAGCAAATCATAGCCTGGAGGACAAACAACATTGGAGGAAGAGGGTTCCCTTGTCCCCTTCAGTGGGTCATTTTCTTATTATAATATGAAGCAAATTATCATTTCTGTTCTGGACATTTTCCTACAACCAGAACATATTTCTGCAGGAAATGTGTAAGATATACTCCTATGATATCTTTGGTAACTTTCAGTGATCTTTTGCTAGAGGAGTTATTGTTCCACTTGAACATTGATAACTATTGGTCCCTCCTCCCTTACAAGGTGGTGGCCTTTGGAAGATGGATGAGCACTTGCCTTTTCAAAAGATTTCACTCCAATGCGATCAGTTATTGCACTGAGTTACCTGCATTTTCCTTCTTAGACATAGATGGGGGGAGAAAAGGGGGATATTCTGTGACAGAAACTGCATTTTTACTTTTTTGGTCTTGATTTATGGATTTTCAATGTTTTTCTTTAAGAAACTATATTCAAAGCTTTTTGTATTTGGAAATGTTTTCATATGGGAAGGTGGCTGTTACAGTGAACAGCTGAATCATATTGCGGAGACCATGGAGAGCTGCCAAATTAAAACCAGACCTGTCTGAAAAACTAAGGGAAAGCAGGACATCCTATAAATTAAAATGAGTACTTCTTATACATTCTAATAGAGAGTCATGAATCGTTTAATTTTTCAAGGTTTTGGGGTGGAGAGAAGAGTCAAAGGCAAAATTCTTGGTTTTTACAAAGACTTTTAATGCCACTTATTTCAAAGGGATATTTAATGCGTGTGTTAGACAAATATGCACATTAATGCGCTCTTATGCAAAGGAGATGTCCCTGTTAAGTGAAAATTAAGTCCAGAAAGCTTATGCTTTCATGCAATATTTACTGGAAATGTAGCCAAATATTTCCCACAGTCTCTTGTCTTTGTTAGAAAACGTTCAAGAAATGTGTTGATGCTGTCTCTTTTCCTCCACACCTGGTCTTCCGGGACTGAGTTGCTGCTTGATTTTAAACAGTTCAGTTTAGGACATGTTGCTGTGCTAGAATGATCGTTACTTTTTTTTTTTTTTTAAAGTTAAAATAGTGCATTGAGACTGTCTGTGACTCTCTATAGCCTTAAAGCTAATGTAGTAATTCACTAGTGAGAAAAGTGGGTGGACAGCTGTGAGTTTCTGGACAAATCCAGTTAATCTTCCTTTGTAAAAGTGCAAAGGACCGAACATGATATAAGGCAGCTAAGAACCGAAATATTTACCATGATAAATTACTTGCTTTAGTATAGCTGTATATTCAGGCCATTACTGAGAAAGCAATATAAAGTAATTTATATTTGTGGACTTTAGATTAATAGAATTGCTAACAATTTTCTTTTGCTTCATCCTAAATATCTTTTATTATGGCAGTTACTAATACCTATAGCAAAGGAATGTGAGTTTTCTACTACAGGCAGAATAAATAGAAAAACTCTCAGTGTATCATGGATTGAAACAAAGAAAAGTTATAGGAAGCTGTTTTCTTTGACTTTTACAAACTACATGTGGAAAACCACATGAGAAAGGATGTGTTTATACATTTGCAGAAAACTCCCTTTGCTTTACATAATGTCAATTAGAGATATACCTGTTTTCCATGAGACAGTGTGTGTCTTTATAACCTGAGTAGGAAAAAAGAGCAAGGATAGATATAGCTCTAAGCAGAAATTTAAACTTACTCCTGTCAATGTTAAAAAAACTATTTGGACTCTGTTTCCCAAGTGAAGAAAAAAGAACCTGATAAGAAAAGTCTCCAGACACCCTTGGATGAAAAACTTTTCCTGAGAAGACATCAGATGGGAGAAGAATGAGGAATAAAATGAACAAGAACTAAAAGAATTAAAAAAATGCCCCAAAACTTAATCATCATGGAAACAACTTAAAAGCTGGGAAATGTAGGAGCAAACAGAGAATTTACAAAAAAGAAGTTTTGCTTGTATTGCAAAGCAAGTCAAGAAGATTGTTGAAGGATTTTCAACTGTATAGAAACAGAACAACAAAAGTAAAGGTGCTTTCACTGAGCATTTGAGAAAAAAGGATGAAACATGGACTAGACTCATATAAATGTAAAAAAGTACAAAAACATAGAAAAAAACCCCCAGGAAATTCAATAAAAAGCTGCATTGATTTTGTAAAGAACTCTAATGTCAGATCAAGCCATCAGCCTACCAGGCAGAACTGATTTGCCTGACAAAGGAATAGTAGAAGATTAGATGCTTCTGATTAAGGCATTTGAGGGTGGTGTCACATGAGAAATCACTAGTTCATCTGAGTAGAAATAGTGATGGAACTGGTGGACAGAGACAGAGTTGTGTTATTCAGAAAACAGAACTGATGGACTGGAGAATCCCTAGGAGCTAAGTTTCCCCAAGGATCGGTGTGGGAACAGATGTTTTTTTCATGTTTCCAGTAATGGTTGTTATAGAAAAGAGACAAGTATGATAATGAAATTAAATGATGGCACTGAAAAGGGATGAACTGTAAATACAGGAGATATTCCAAATATCATGGAGGAAATTATAGGTGATAATGAAAAAAAGTGGTAGGAACAGCCAGAAATTCAACAGTAGAAAATTCAAAGAGAATAATGATGCTGTTAACCAAGAACATTTCAGTCTGTAGTGATGGAATGAAAAAGGACAAGATATGGGAAGGTCACAGGATAGCAATAACCTCCTTGTAATTCATTTGTGAAGAAGGCAAATCCAGTCCTAGTGTGTCTCAGGTATAGTATTTTCAGTGATAAGCAAATACAACACAATGTTGACAAATTGTGTATCATGTAAAACTATAGTAACACTCAGAGAATCTATATTAAAATATATGATGGATGATGGTTAATTTAACTATATTTATTTTTCTAAGTAAAATACAAACAGAACTACTTTGAAAGAGAACTTCCATAATAAACAAATCTGGAAAAGCACACATCCCAGTTTCTGTTTTTCTACAGAACTGACACTATTGCATGATCTTATAAGACACCTGCTCCCCTTTGCTCAGGTCTTGGAGAGTGACTGGCTGCAGCCTCTCATTTCCTAGGAATTGCTGCATCCTTGTTGCTGAGCCACCAATCTGCATTCCTCAGAAACGCAGAGAAACAGGAGAGTTCAGCAATGGAGCATTTCTCTGCCTGGTTCCTTCACGGCTCTTTCTCAAGCGAAAACCAAATGCCATAGTATGAATCATGAGGCTTTTACTTGGGTGAGACCCTTGGGTACAACTCTGCTTTCTCAGTGTGCGGTGGGAAGCAGATTGCAGTTAAGTGACTGCCTTCCATCTGAATGGGCTATCACATACTGAATTCAAGAGCTTTGGTTGGCACACATTTACTGCTGACATCAGACAAGTCAGCAAATGATCATCCTTCCCTTTGACAAAGTGGCCAGAGTAAGACCTCTGCAGCACAGCAGTGATAAGGAAGTGGAAAGGCAGAATGTGTTCCCCATCTGTGACACTGAGCCATGTGGTTAATCACTCCATCCTACAAGTGGCCCCTCTTTAGTACACAGCTACAGTTCCTGTGACAATGAGATCCTTAATTTGGCTAGCTATTTTCACTGGCCAACTCAGAAAACTGCACAATGCTGCAATAATGTGAAGTGTAAAGTTGTTTTTTTTTTTTTTCTGTGTGAAACAACCATCTGCTGATTGCATGGCTGGCTTCTGGATACTCACTACCCACCAGTCAGTGAGCAGCTCTGTTGACTGTAAGGGACAGATCAGATCAACAGGCCGCAGCAGCAGATATGTTTTTGCAGGGTGCAGAGTCAGACTGGTGCCCTCCTTAATGCGAAGTCTGATATTCCTCAGGACCACTGTGATACAGATAATACTTTGATTTATTTTATTGCTGTTCAACAAGCAAGAGTCTTTCAGTTGCCACAAAAGAGAGAGTTCTTTCATAAAGATTGTACAAAAACAAGAAGTGTGATTTTTTTTGGTCTGTTATTCCAGTTATTCTCACATGCTTGTCCAGTGCACCCACAGGTCACATAGCTCATGACTGTGTTTCTTTTCTTTCCTTCATCATTAATCTGTAACCAGTGAATCTATGTGCAAGCAGTCCTACATGAGACAGAGCCAGCAGGAGGCAAAATGAGGCAAAGAGGATTGCATCTGACAGAGCTGTTTAAATAAATTGTTAATTTTCTTAGAATACCAGGGGACCTGTCTGTAGCACCAAATCTCCATAGCTTGTAATCTTAAGAGCCATCTGTCTCCCTATATACTAGCAAAGGCTATAGACTTGGGGGGGTGGTGGAATATTAGGAAGTAAATATTGAGGGGGTGGGAGATTATTGCAATATCTAATCCTGCATCTTGCAAGATGATGGGATCCCTAGACTCCCATTGTGGTAAGGGAATACAGGGTGTTCAAAATCTTCAAGGTTTAAGCTCTGATATACACATGCATTTAGCAAATTGGAACAATTTTACTGTTAGATGTGTGAATGCATGTGCCTGTATTTCTATAGTTTTATTTTTCTCCTAAATAGATATTCTACCCATTAAAAATAAAAAAGAGGCATTTTATGCTTAGTTCAATAACCTAAAATATCCTAGTCTACTGACCTTTAAGACGTGTTGCAAAACTGTGGTTTTACTCAGCTTTGCAGAGGACAAGGTCTGGGTTAACACTAGCTAGTATTAACTCATTTTTTTATAGAAGGCACATGTTTTGGATGAAAAGAGCTCATATCTTAGTGGGTTAGAGAATATATTATATTTACTTTCTAAAATGAATAAACTTGGTATGTAATGGGAGGTCTTCTTTTTAGTCTAAATTAAATATTCAAAATAAGGTCTAGTCTGTGGTCATGAAATGAATTTATTTATATATATCTCTCCTGAAAAATTATATGACTTCCTTGAAAGACTAATAAATGTCTTTTCAACTCACAAACTCTTCAGTGTAATAATTAATGTTCTCTGTAGCTTTATATCTCAAAGGAGACAATATATTCTCATGGTAGAAGATCAGAGAAGAGCTTTTGAAGACCTGCATTTCATTTCTAGTTTAAGAACTGAGAGGTTTGAAAGATCGGGAACTACATCATATGTTTAGAAATGGCTCTCAATCACCTTTCTTTGAGTTTCCCCATTGTAACAGTATTTATACGCCTATGGAAAGCAGTTTGACATCTTTACCTGATCTGTATGCAAATTTTTGTATGGGAATCTATTATGTATTAATTATAATTTACAAAGAAACTATCACACACTTCAAGTTGTTACAGTTATTTTTAGATTTGTTCTGTGAAATGTGACTATCACGTTTTAATAAGTATTAAAACAAATGCCTTCTCCCATACTCTGAAGATTATGGACTGTAAAATGCAACACAAAATCACTCCGTTCATTTTCCTTTAGCCATCTAATTGAACAAAGCACTGAACCTTTTCATATAAAGTCCAAATAAGAAAGTCCACTTTTTACCTTAGCCCAAATCAACATCTTAGCAATCTTCAATCTTGCTTTTTGTAATTAACTGCCAGTCATTGTTTGTTGGGTTTTTTTTAGATTGATAGAGTTTCTATAAGACAACTATAAACAACTCCCTAGGTGAAAGAAAGGCCACAAATTATAAGCTTCACTGAATTACATTAAAAGTCACATAAAGCAGCTACGAAATTTCAGTTTTCCCCTTCCAATAAAAAACAGTGAAACCACAGCTTACAGATATTTAAGGTCACTAGATGGACTGTTGTCATCATTATTTTTTTATATAACTATATACATATATGTCCTGTCACTTACAGCATCTCCCAGACTTTTAAGAGCTCATTCTCCTGTAGTCAAGCTTTATCTTTCTGGAATTCAAATTATACCAAAACCATCCCACTAAAAGAAGTTGCCAGAGCATTAGGCTTCTCAGATGAATAACATAGGTGAATATTGATAAAGATCAATGTCTTGGTCTGATCTGAGAATACATACAAACAAGTTTAACCAAGAATCAGACTTCCTATAATCTTTATAAAGACGTAATGAAGTAATGCTAAAATTCACGATGTAATTAAAGTGCCCATAATTAAAATAATTTTATAGCTTTGATAATTTAGAAATAAGTTCTCTAAGGGACATTAAAAATGGATTTCAGACAGTTTTTACAGAATAAATCATGTTCTAATAACTACAATGGTTGCAATGAGCTACAAAGCACATTGCAGCAAGCAGCTAATGATGTTACCAACACTGTCAGAGATGTCAAAACTGATCTATATGCTATAAAAAACACTCTTATTTGACCCTTTATGTGCATACTCTTCACAGGAATAAAAATTACTTGTATTTATCTGGGAAGTATCCATTTTTAGACCCATTAGTTAAAATTCTACTAGTTGTTTGAAAACAATGAGCATGCAACTAAGAAGAATACAGATTCTTTTCTTCCTACAATCTGTTGGAACATTTTATAATCTCTTTCTTATAAATGAAAACAGCAATAAATTCCATCCAAATATCCAGCACACAAAACCAGTGTCCTAGTAATAAATAAATAAATAATAATTTTAAAAATCTAAATGTAAAAATTCTGTACTGAGAAGAGGCTTTTCAATTTTCAAAAAGTCCAATCTGCTACATGGCAGTGAAAGACACCTCCTGGACACATCTGAATTTCATCCATGCTATTCTACTGCAGAAAAAATTGCTAATTTAAAAATCTGTGTATGGACAAAAGAAGAGATGGAGAGCAATATATATTTTCACCTTATCAGGAGATATTCAGTCCAAAACCACAGTAATGCATCATTATCCTGTCTGGTGGTTTGTTGTTTGGTTTTTTTTCTCCTTGCATTTTCAGTAGGAGCTTAGTCAAGTTTGAGGTGAAAAATTTGGTATGTAATCCTATAAAAATTCATCCTAGACTTAGGTCAACTCATGAACCACAGATGTAAGTTTCTTTTAACCACTTTGGGTCCCTTCTAATGGGAAAATATAAAATACATACTATGTTGCATGTTGATATATAAATATCATGGATGTATTTTTCTTGATAAGGCATAAGAATGCAGATAAGTGTTCTATTGTATATGGAAAATAGTGCCTTTCATTGCAGTGGGATTTTTAGGCAGAATAACCCAAATATCAGAAAGCTTTAATTAGCTTACTTTTCTTTTTACAGTCCTTGATATTTGTACAAGGCAATTCACTTAAATAATTTGCTTTATTTTTATACTACGATTTATAATAGTGTCTTTAATTTTTCTTTGTTTATTTTTATCCTGCCTTGCATTATAGACTGGACATGCTGCAGTGGCTACAGATTAGAAAATACTTCAGTTCAAACTTTCTGAAAGTTAACATTTTATGAATTGAAGACAAATACATTCTGAACCTAGAATTTTTACTCATCTAAGGCATCCTCATAAGACTGGCAGATATGACCAAAACTTCCAGCTGATGCATGCTTAACTGGAGTGGCAGCTGGAGGTCAGACAAGGTACCCTACATTTAGCTACCTAGATGGCTCTTCTTGAGTTCATATGGACAACTTGCATAAAAGCTTCTGGTCCAAGACATCAGTGATTTAAATGGTGGTAAAAGAGGGCAAGCAGAAAAATTGACATTTGTCTGCCAAGTTCTGGATGAAGAATTCCATTGGGATAAGAGAGCATCAGGTAAAATGAGAGAAGATGCTTTACCCTTATATTTGTCACTTGGTCAGGAAATAAATGCAGCACCATCTGCATGCTTTGCAAATGATGAGCCTATTTCATGGAACCAAACTGTGATGAAGAAAACAGGGTTTGGATTTTATTCTTCTCACCATCTCTAATATGGATATTTTAGTGCACATCATGCTTCAGATAGGATTTCAATTAGAGCATTGGCACTGATCCTCTGCTTATTCTTATGCAAAGGAATTGGGAAAAGATATCTTACTTCCAACCTTCAGCTAGGCATTGGTTGTTTCCTGAACAATTTGTGTCCTGTCCCTCAGAAACATCCGGAAAACATTTGCAAATTGATAGTAGTTTCAGAATGAAAAAGTACTTTGTCATATGGATTCCAAACATTTTTTTTTTCACTTTCACTAAAGGCTCCTTGTTCAGCATCTGCTCAGCTCAAACAGTAACTTATATAATCCACAACCACGATTTTGTACATACTATTTAGGTGACTGTTGCATAACAGTGTGCCCTGCCAGTGAAGATGGCCAGTCACATAAGACCTGTATTGGCAAGAATACAGCCAGAAGGTGAAGGAAAGTGATAATTCCCCTCCCTGTGTCACTTGTGAAACCACAACTGGAAAATGGTGTCCAGAGGTAGTCTGCCCAGTAAAGGAGAGATTGACACACTCATGTGAGTCCAGTGGAGGCTCACCATGACAGTGAGGGACTGCAACATGTGATGAAGGAGGAGAGGCTGAAAGCACTGGGTTTGTTCAGCCCTAAGAAGAGAAGGCTTTGGGGGGAACCTACCATTATCTGCAGCTACCAAGAGGAGGGTGTAGAAAAGATGGAGCAAAACTCTTCTCAAAGGTGTTTGGTGACAGATCAAGCAGCAATGGACATGACTGACAAGTGGGGCATTAGGTACCGGGAAAAAAATTCCTCACCATGATGGTTGTCAAACACTGAAAAGGACTGCCTAAAGAATCTCCATCCTTGGCAACAATCAGAACTGGAGTGGGCACAGTACTGAGCAATTTAGCCTAAGAAGGATCTGCTGTAAGCTAGAGAGATTAGCACATAAATGATCTCAAAAAAATACATTCAGTTAGATTCTGAATGGGGCAATAAGACATATTCTGCTCACTAGGCTCTATGAGGCAAAGCCAGGTGAAAACAGACGAGCAGATGCTGAATGGAAAAAGAAATTACCCTAAGAAGCCTTTGACTTCAGATTATTGAGAAGTTTTCTTGTGTTTTGCTCCCTGTTATTAACTTCAACTGGTTTATTTGAGGATATTTAAGATTTCTTTGCATGCATAAATGATAGCAGTATGTAGAGTAAAATGTACTTTATATATCAAGAGCTTGTTATTATAAAATGTAAAGACCACAAGATAGAATTTGGCATGCGAGGAATAAAATGGTGGGCCTACAAATCCTGGCTGTGAATCTCAGATCTGCTGCTTTGTCTAACAATAAAAAACCAGATAATTGCACACACAAGTCTGGTGACTGTCAGAGGGAGTGATGATTCTGAGAACTACAGGCATCCTGAACCTCAGGATTAATACGTGGATCTATTTTAAGGTTTGTAGACACTTTGAATTGCCGTATGAAAATGCACCAAGACAGTCTCAAAAAATGAATATAGGCAAGACCAGATGCCAACGTCATCAACCAAATTGTAAATGAAAAAGAATCCCAATCTCTCTTATAAAAATACTAAATCTTTTTTTTAATAAAATAATTAAATCAGTGCAGGAAATGATACTTCATAGGCAATCTCCTGTCTGGATTTTTTAAAATAAATTATCTCTGCATTGCTCCAAGCTGCTATGTGTGTACTTCTGTCAAGAGACAGTCCATCTCAAACAATTTTTGCCCATATCTTAACAGTGACATTGGCCATACCTTAAAAACCAGCACATGTGGCTGTAACACTTTCACACCACCATTAAAAAGTGATGGTTTACATCAGTTTAAAGAACTTGCATCTTGGGGTTTTTTGAACAAAAAATTTGTCTCTGTCATAGCTTCATTCAATTGCTTATTGAAAACTTCCAGGGATACAAAACCCATGGTGCCACTGAGCAGCCTGCTCCAGTGCTGCTCTACCCTCCTAATGAAGGTGATGTTCTCCATGTTCTGCTTAAACTGCTACAAGTTGCAACTTGTGGCCACTGTCCCTTGTTATACCACTCACCACTATGATGTAGAGCCTGACTGTTGTCTTTGGAACTCCCCTTCAAGTAGGGTCTGGCTGCTATTAGGTTGCCCTTCGCCTTATTTTCAGCTGAGTAAACTACTAACCTTTCTACTAAAAACCACACTGCAATTCCCTCTGCAGTGTAAGTGAAATAGAACAACACTTCCTGTTTAACATTTAATAGATGCATCATCATTTTTGAGGTACTTTTAATTTGTTGTTCTGAATAACAATGGATGTAACCCTCTGCCCAGAGCCTACTCATAACAGCAGTCTTGCTAGTAGGTGATTTTATACATAATGTTCCTTTTTCTAGGGAGAGCACAAGAATTTCAGTTTAACTTACTATGTTGTCAATACCTAACAGTGTTCCTTGCCATAAGCAGTTAATGCTGTTCTTTTGTAATTCTATCCATAAAAATACTACATCCCCAAATTACCACCATCAGTAGTTGACAATCTGCCATCTTTCTCTTGGAAACATTTCTTCTCTGACATGTTATAGGATAGCATGATAGCAAATGCCTGGTTTTAAGAATCCACAAGCACATTAAAATAAATCTTACCTTACATTAATGTGAATACAAAGCTCTTTTAGTGTGACTTGCTATATTTGCTGTGATGCTTTCAGATATTGCAAGCTAAACTGGATCAGGCTGGATTAGTACTTTCAGAGATTACCAGCAACTAAGTACTTCATACACTGGTACAAAAGATAATTAGTTATTTAAGCATTTATTCCTATATGAATACCCCCAAATCAACTCTGGAGAGGGAATTCTATAACATGTCTCTCAAACTAACACCTTTAGAAAGAAAATTTTTTAAAAATATCCAGATAAGATCTGACTGCAAGTACAACAGGATATTGGTAGGTTTCCAACTGGAAGATTGCTATTTTTAAGACAAAAAGTAAACAGAGTAAAAGCTGAAGGTACAGTCTTGCTGAGTTTTGAAACAAAGCTTCTCCTGGCTTTTGTTCTCATGGTGCAGAACAGCAGGAGTTAATAACAAGATGCCTTTCTGCCTGTTGATAACTGACGAGCTTGCAATGGAACGCCAGGACCTGCTCTACCTGACAAGACCTCCTGCAAAAAAGCTCACCCATTTTTCACTTTCACACTTTTTGTAGCCCATCAGAATTCTAAGAAAATCACAGCATGTGGAAAAGTATCTGAGACACACTATAGTAGAAACCAACTGATTGTTACAAACTGCTTAAAAATACCTTCTACATTTCAAATAAAGGCTTATTAGACAGACCTTCCAACCTATGCCCATTCTATCCACATGGGATTCAAGACAGGACAGTAATGGTGAATAATTATGTGTGTTCTACAACAGCAGCTATTTTAAGATTCCCCTCATGCTCTGGCTAAGGCTTCCTAGAGCTTTCAGATGAAAATATGCAGAAGGACATGAATCTCTTGACCAGTGAGGCTGGGCACAGCAGAACAACTTGCTGGCCTCCCTGAAAAGGGTGTAAGTGCAGAGAGGGAGGTGTGGGCTCTCAGTAGGACAACCCCCTCACAATACCCCCTACAACTTGTTTACTGAGATGAGACAGTTTGTATCCTCTCCTCCCTTCTCAGCACTGGGCTGTCACAGGGTACTCATCACCATGAAGTCTCTACCATATTCCTGTAAACAATTACAAAACTGAAAAGGCAAAGAAAGCTATCAACCTGTACAATGCCAAAATGCTGGGTTTTATTAATGTAACAAAATCATTCACAGTGAAAATGTTTCAGAAACTTCTATATGCAATGCTCAATAAAACCCAAGAATTTTGGCAGGACCTTGGCAGGCAAAAATGTTAATGCTATGAAATAGCTATAATCATATAACAGACAGCTTTTTCTTTTTAGTTTTCATCACATTACAGACATATTGTTTATATATTGCTTCTTGGCATATCTTTACAAGACAAAGACAGTGCCGCCTTTTACAGGCGAGGCACATTATTATTAATCTGTGCCCATGGGCAGGAACTGCTCATCCTGGGTCATCTTTGCTCATGATTTTTTATGACAGCCATAAGATTCCTTTCTAAAAAGAAGCTGTAAATATCAGAAAAAAATTAATCACATCTCGAATTCAAATGCAGCTGTCTGAAGCCCCACAGTAGAAAATGAGAGGACAAGCCACATCAGAGTGTGAGAGGAATGTTTTCTTTGTAAATCAAACAAACAAACAAAAAACCATGCTTACAAAAAATAATATTAATTTACTATACCAATTCAAACCGAGCTGTGATTTATGAGCTCTGCTGCCTCACCAAGAAGTAGTCTAGCTCCCAAGACAATATTTTGTCTTTAGTTTGTCTTCTGGGATTCAAATAAACCACAGCAAAAGACATTTTTACATGTCCTTGATTCAAGTTGTTTCTTCCTATAGATAGAATAACTCTCTATTCTTCCCATTGCTGCATTTGAAGGGATTTTAACTTTCAGTACTAATTTATTTCTAAATTTCAAAATTCATGTTAGTAAAGAGTTTTTAAGTAATCACTGTGGCAATTCAAATATCATCTATGTTAATCCTAACAAACTACATTCAGATAACAGTAACGGGCTGATTTACAAGTAATAAAGCAAGGATGGGACTATTCTTAATTTATCCCGCTGTGTTCAGATATAACCACACATATGGCAGAGGAGATTACCAGCAGTTCTGAGACCCCCATGATTCTTCAGGCATAACAAAGTAGATTAATGACAGAGTAATAAGATCAGATCAGGTGTAATGCAACCTTTTCTCATGGATTATTTTAGGGCTAAGTTTGGCCCAATTTAACACAAAATTTCATTTTATTTGCTCATTTTAATAATTGTCTTAAAGCAGAATAGTAACAAATTCTGTGTCTGAAGGAGATGAATGATCCTCCACAGAGGAGATTAAATCTCTCATTTAATCTCTGTCTAGTTCATGTTCTAGATAACAAAAGCTAGTACTTGCCTCCGCACATTTGTGGAGATGAGAATGACTCGCTTTCCAAATGTAAAAGTTAAAGAGGCACTTCTGAAGCATAATTAAACAATTAGGGGTGATAACATAGATAATATTTCTGGTGACTTTCAGGCTATTTTGGAAGAATTAAACCAATCACATGTGCAGCTGAATAATTAATATAGCTGCTTAAACTGCTCATTGTCATTGTGAGAAAGAAATGTAGACAGAGAATAGTAAGTGAAAATAGTTAATAGTGTAATTGATAACACAACTGTCCCAAATGAATTCACTCTTAGAGAAGATAGTTATTACCTATAAAATCAAAGGCTATAAATACAATATAAATAGTGCTTGAGAAAACTGCGTCTCCAATGTTTCATATGTGATTTCTAGTTGTCTTCTAACAGATTATCTCATATTAAACCATAAAAACATTTAATTAGATGTAAAGTGAAAAGTTGTGCACTCCCATGTAATGGAAACATCAGCAGTGATAAATGTTGTGCAGTTGCAGTGAATTGTATTGTGTTTGTGTATTGTATCTGTGTTTATTGGAAGGCAAAGAGAAACAAGTTTGTTCTGTGGGGTAAAAGCAAGGGATTTAAGGTGAAGGGATCAAGTAAGGAATAAACAAAAATAATAAATGTCAGGAATTATAGTTATACTGATTTATAAGCCTACATAAAAAAATAAGACTCTCTTCATGGCATTCTGGGAGACTGAATTTGCCATACTTTGTATAGCCTTTTGAGATGGAAAGTGCTCTGAAAATTATCCTACTTAGTTCACATAAAATCCCTTGCTACCTGGCTTGCAAAGTGACTTCTGTGCACAGTTTTCTAAAGGATCAGATAAAAGACAACAAAAAAAGAGCTCTGAAAGGAGCAGAAAGGTAGATCTTACCTATGTTCTCAGCCAGCTTCAGCTGCCAGCCTTTACTTCCCCTTTTTCTCTTGAGACAGCTACACATACATTTTTCTGACTGTAGCAAAAAGATGGCTAGCTTGGGTCAGTGCACTTGCCTTTCTATTGAGTGATCTATGTTAAAACCCACAAATAGGCAAAGATGCCCATGATAGCACTATGGCCTCTAGTAATTATTAATCACAGGTGAAGTGCTATTGCATTCTGCATGCTCTAGCCATGCATTGCATGATCAGGCATGACAGGCAAAGAGGCTGTGACAGCTCTGTATACAATTGTTCCCATATTAGAACATAGATGTCCATTTTATTAGTGTTTACTTTCATTGGGAAAGAAACTATCCATTATCAGTGCAGGAATTACGGTGCTAACATGCAGCAGTATACGTGAGAAGGATAAGAGGACAGAGAGTAGAAGGCCATAGCAGAGCATCAGGGCAGTGTTCTGTGCTGCTCACACATGCTGAAGTTATACTGACCATGGGCATAGGAGTGATGGCTTCACCTGAGATTAGTACTGGACTGAAGTACAGTAGGGAGAAGCTCACATGGGTATCATCTGAGGAACAGTGACCTGCCTCAGTATCTTGCCTTTGGTGAGAAAAGCTGCAAACCTGCAAGAGTGTTTCTTCAGGACTTTGAATGAAGAAGAGATCCTTGTCGGAAAAAAGAGATTTATTAAGTCAGATGAAAAAAAACTAATGCGGAAATCAAAATAAACCATTACTGTCACAGATACTGGTAACTCTTACTTCCACTTCCATTGTGTAGTGTGAAGTAGTCAGAAGTCTGCCTAGAGATTCAAAAGGGATATTGTGGTAGAATGCCTTCTGTCTGTGCTTCTTCATCTGGAACATCTGAAATATCTTACTGTCCTTGCATAATTTGCTATAGCCTCAAGAATATGTTCAAGAAGCATTAATGTCTCTAATCATAAAGCATGCTATTTTTAAAACCAAGAGCCTTTTAGGAAAAATTGTTGATTAACTTACTTAACACATTAATAATAATGTGCATCATGATTTATTCTTTTCCATTTCATTCAGGTTTGAATGAAATTGTTAGACACATGAATTACTGATTTCAAAAGAGTGGAAGTTTAAAACATTGCAAAGTAAACAATACATCATCTGCAAATTTCTTAAGCAAATTTCCTATATTTTATGTCTTAAAAATTCCAGGTTACTTGAACATTTACTGTGAAGAACTACTTAGACAAAGATGCAACGTTTCAAGAAAAGTGGGAGAGTCCTACTGTGAGAGGATGGAGAGCAAATGTCTTTGTTACAAGAAAGATCACAGGACTTCCTAGAACAGTGTCTGTGGAATGAACCAAAATGCTCACAGCATGTGAAAACACAAGTGTTTTGAATGGTTCCCGTTGGGCTTTGTTTTGCTGAAGACAGATAATAGTATGGAGAATCTTAGAGCTCTAAGGAACACATTCAGTTAATCAAACAGACATCTAAACTCAATTACCAGAAATTAACTTTTATGGAACCTATTTGTTTAAACCAAAGACAATGGCATTTCTGAGATCTTAAAGGCTTGATTATCACCAACCTGGTGCATACTTATGACCCTAATATGCCATTATATTTCTCTTTCTTTAACATAACAGAATAAATAGCATTGATTTTAAATTGGGTGAGGAATGAATGGAAGGGAGGAACAGAAGGTGAATATGGAAGAAGAGGTCACACTGTCATCTCCAGAAAATTTATAGTTTATAAATTTTATAGTTTAAAAAAGTTTATAAATATTAGTCTTATTACAAAGTAAATAAAATTGAAAAAAAGAAGTATCCAGACATTCAGCTGAGGCTCCACCAGTTTATCATACTTCTCAGACTGCTTGGTGAATCTTTCCTTACTTGAATCTTTTCATCTCTTTGCTGAAAATATACAAATTCTCAAAGACAACTGTCCAGACACAACAAAGTCTTAGTGTTAAGGTTATTTCTGTGGACATGGAGTGTAACACATTTTATTATTTTTGTTATTAGATTAAAGATTTTGCAGTGTACTCTAAAGCACTTGAGGGCTTTCTTATGAAAGAATGTTATAAAAGTGCATTTGAAACATTTCTCCTTTATGACAAACAGTTGTATTATAGTGTAAAAACTACAGGGCATGAGCTAGACTTTATTAAGCTTTATTATGTTGAATAATGTTTAGATTAATAACAATTAGGTACAATAAAAGCACGATGTGAATGTGACTAAAAAAGAAATATTTAAGCCATATGGTAGTTATTAATAAGTCAACATAATTTTGGACAGCTATCCAAATATCTTAAGAACCTTTTCAAAGTCATGGTCCATCTAGATGCAAAATCTGTATTTATTTAAATATTGCATATCAAAAGAAAGATAAATATGCAAAAATCTAAGCATGAAAGTATGTGTGTATTCTAACAAAAATAAGTTACCCGATGTAAAAGCCAGTGGAAAGTTTCTGATGGCAATTTTAAGAGATTTTTAAGGATTCTTGGGTGCCTAAATCTGCAGATGGATTTGTACAGGAAATAATAAAAAAAAAAATAATTAAGAGACATAGAAGATTTATGTACCAGGAAAAAAAAAAAAAAAAAAAAAAAAGAGAGAGAGAAAAATCCTTGCTGATGATTTAATATACAATTACTTAATATTACATTTATTTCTACTTTGATGTCTGAAGCTCTAGTCTAGCACTCCATTGATTTAGATAGGGCCCAATATTGTCTCACAGGCTGTTTCTAGGTTTAGGACCATGATGTCTAGCACTAACAGAGAAACTGAATAATAAAACTCAGCTGTCTAAATTATATATAGCTACCTTAAAAAAGACACAACCCAAATGTCACTGGCATCATTAAATACTAAACAGTACTTTCTTTCAAAACTTGAATTTGTTATGTATTACATTGTGTGCCCACAGACACCGTATAGGAAATAAAAGATACTTGTGCTTCATTCTCTTTCTGCCATCAGGTTACAGCATGTGACAAAGTATTTCTGACAAAATAGATCAAGTCAATAAGGTATTACATGACAAAATAAAATACAGGTTCATACTTGGTTTGGTAGCCTTCTGCATAAACTGACTACAGGATGGCTTTGCCAGACCAGATGAAGGTCTCATCCAGAGACCACAGGGAAGCCAGCAGCCATAGAGAGCTGTCCCAGGAGGTGAGGCATCTCAGAGGTGTACAGCAAAAGGGCATCACGTGACAATCACTATTTGCAGCAACAGCATTTTATACTGGATGTAAAGAATAAATTTTTCACAGTGCTCACACTGTCAAAAGTTAAGCAAGTTGCCTAGAGAGAGAGAACACAAGATCCATCCTCAGAAATTTCCCAAATCTGTCTGAAAAGGACAGCCATCCTCACTCTGAGAATGAGGTGGGACAAGGTGACTTTCAAAGGTCCATTCCAATATTAGCTTTCTATGATACTTTACTTGAGAAGCCTCCAGAGGACAGAGAAGATCCTTTTGCCCAGTCACCACCATCTGGGTGCTGACTAAGGCTTGCCCAAAGGATAGTAGAAAGTTTGACACGAGTCAGCAGAATACTCAGTATGGACACAAACTACCAGAGATCCCAAAAAATGATGTTGTTTTTAAGGAAACAAATTTAGCCACTAATTTGAAATAAACAAGCAAAATATTAAATGTGGCATTTGTCCTTTAACAATATGTTAAAAACTACCTTTTTCTTTGTTTTATATCTCAGCATGAACAACTGAAACTCTGCCTGTTAGTTTATTGATTACAGAACAGGAATTTATTTTGCATTTATTTATTTGCATTTATTCTATACGACTTCTATAAGAAAAATATATTTTTAATTATGTGGCCAGATAAGCCATAGAAAAAGTAAGAAAAAGGTTTAGTCTTTGGAGGTATTGATTTTAAATACAGAGTAAAACTAATTTCTACCTCTACCTTTCTACTACTTTCTAGTAACTTGCTACAAGTTTTCTTGAATTAATTTAGAAAAAACCTGTTAAAAAAAAATTGATAGAAGTTTCAGTTTAAGAATACATTTAAATACAAGCTTATCTTTACGCATAAACTTAAATTCCATGAAGTTCCAAGTATATATATACACTTAATGTTAAGTGTATTTTCAATGTCTTTTCTGAAGGGATATATTTGTTTCACTTTTCTGCACATACATAGTCCTTTCCACTTCTAAACCTACCGATCTTACTGACAAAATGCTGCAAATCATGAACATTTCATGCTGCTATCATTATTTTAATCTGATTCAGTATCTGATGTACTTGTGGCTGCTATCATTGTCCCCTGAAATAGTGCAGTAAAAGGCTACTTCACACAGTGAAAGAATGGAGAATTGACATGAGAAAGCAATTATGTGGGAAACATTGAATCAAGCATTCCCAGATGGTATATTTATATTGAGAATAAACTGTAAGGGAGCCAAGTTAGAAGTCTGTGAAACTTCCACCATTGTTAAAGGGACACTGTCCCTTAGTCTGGGGCCCCCAGACTGCACAGGAATTTTAAAAAAACTTAAGATGAAATACAAAATACCAATTATAATTCAAAACACTAATTTTATTTCTTTTCATGTAAACATCCATCTCAAGTACTAAGAAGTCTAACAGTACTATTATGCAGGGGTATGTAAATCAGAAAATAAGGTTGGACAGAAAAAAACATCAGGCTGAATGTTTTCCAGTGTCACAATCTGGGCTTTGTGAAATACAGACAACAGATAGAGTGATAGATCCCTAAAGAAGTATTTTAAAATTGTTTCCATTGTGATAAACTGCATTGTCAGGACAACATTTTCTAGTTTTAACAAAAAGTATGAGCTGGGTTGACAACAACCCTTTAAAGAAAACAGTCCATTACATTAAATGTCAATGAAAAAGAATCAGTAACTTCTCAGATATAGCAACCCCAGCAGCAAAAGCAACCAAAGCAGAAAACAGATGGGTAAGTTCTGCAGATACTCTCAGAACTATTTGCATCATGTGTCTTAAGTTTCCTATAAATTAAAGCCCCATTTTAATAAGAAAAGACATTCTCCTTCAGCCCTATTTGGCTTTTGGTACAATGAGGCATAAAAATTAAAAAGTATAGATCTAGCAATTTTGTACTCACCACCAGCAGTCATGTTTAATAGCATTTACTTTTTCTTTCAGCAAAATTTCTAAAGACTAGAAATGGACTAAATTCATGACATTCTGGTCTTTATATTAAACATCCAAACCATAGTGTGTCTCTGACTTAGGAGTTTGATCCACTTTCATCCCTCAAATAAATCAGAAGTCTGTGAATTTTTAATTAGAATAAGTTTGCATATTTATCCCTAACTGATGATTTTAAAATTTAGGTTTAAAAATTACATCTTCTGGTGCACATTGCCTCCAATTTGAGCAAGAAACAGAAAGGAGAAACAACGTGAACACAAAAAGTGGAGATAAAAATCTTCTCTAAACATCTTTAAACCTAAATATCAGGGTAAAGTTTCAAACCAGTTATTTCAGCTAAACTTATTCACCTGTATTAAGGCAAACCTACTGCAAATCTGAATGCTGTGAATTACAAATCAAGAATAAATATTGTGTGATGAACATGTAATGAAAACTGCAAAAAAGTTAAGATACCAGGGAGCTGTGGTGTATTTGTAAATATTGTAAATATTTTATCTTTTTAATCCATAAAATAGAAGTTGGTTAACAACAGAGGATGAAATTTGAATAGAAGCAAAACCAAGGTGGCAGTACCATAATCTTGGAACTTTATATTTATATATATAAAAAATATTTATATATTTTCAAAAGTCCCATTAAGATACAGCATGCATACATAATTATCCCTTTCCTAGGGACAAGCATGTTTGGGCATGACTTGACATTGCACCTCTAACAGAGTCATTACACTCTGCATACACACTAGCAAGCTTACCTGCTGCCTTACATTATCTAATTTATTCACATAGCCAATGGCCAAATATATTTTTTTGTCGTCTATTCCACCCAACAAAAGAAGTATGTTTCTAGAGACATTTCAAATGGTCATTAGAAAAAAGGAAGATGGTTCTGGTGAACAGCCAGAACCTGGGACAAGTTCAGTATTGGACACCAAGGACGTTACTCATGTAAAAGCCTGGGCCCAGCTTCCCTTAGGAATGGGCAGAGTTCCCAGTTCCTTCAGACATCTGTTTGATATTACCAGACTCACTAGGGAAGGATTCAAGGAGAGCAGAGCTGGCTCAGAATGTCTCAGTCATGGAGGCAAAGTACAATTTTCTGGCAAAGGGAGTTTAGGGGCACGAAGGGGAATAGGACTTGAAGAGGTCAGTTGAATTCAAGGAATTAGGGACAGAGCAGTTCCAGAGCAGGAAGGATCTCCAAAGTTAACCAAAAACCAGGAAGGAGAGAGGTGAATGTAATCTCAGGAGGATCTAGAAGCAAGCAGAAAAGCATCAGACAGATCTTGGTGGTAAGGGGCTACAAGAGATCTTGGGGAGCACAGGTGGAGGTGGATATTTCCCTTCCTCTCTCCTCCCTCTACATGTAATTCTTAGTCCTCCCGTTTGCTCACAACTCCTGTCAGGATGTCCAAGTATTCTTTCCTCAGCCCCATCCTCTGCTTCCACCCCATGTGGACATCAATATGATGCAGAAGAATGCAGAGTCCCCAGAGTGAAATCCCAGGCCTTCCCTGCAGGGCAGGTGGTGGTGACACTACTCAGGATGAAGAGGCCAGTGCTCACTGCCTCATCCTCGGAGGGTGCAGGCAGACATGGTGCATCCAGAGGACAGCTAAGAGCTGGCAGGGGACTAGAGGAAGGGCATTACTGGGCCAGAGGGAAATCTAGTGAAAAAAGCAATTTTATGGAGTTGTGAGCACTAAGGGAGAAAATGAGTTAAGATGATTATATAAAATTATTGAATATATCAGGAAAAAAAAAAACCAAAACACAAAAATCCCAACTTTTTCCATGAATAAGATACCTTTTTGAGCTCGACCATGTGAATAGATAATTTCAGGAACCAAAAGGTAATATGAATAATAATTTAATAAATTCTTCAGATGATCCCAGAACTTCAGTGATGCCCAGAAAAGCCATGTGCTGAGAAATACCTAGTCAACTAAACTGAGGGGGCGTGGCAGTGTACCTGAAATTACTTTTATTTAAAGGAATAATATGGCTATTTTGGAGAAGTTAGCTCAGCAACCATCCTTTTGAGTCATAAATATTGCAGTATCTAGCTGATTTTGACATCCTTGAAGACCACAGTATATAAAATTCATAACTGGCTGATTTCTCTAAGCTGGCAACAACAAAATTTGTGGTCCAGGGACAGCATCCAAATCATTAACACAAAATGATTACCCACATCCAGTCCTGTTTGGGTTTCATCAGCATTCAGAATCACTGCCATAGCCTAAAAGACAAATAAACCACTAACACCTGAATGAGGGAAAACTGAAATAAGCACAACACTGCTTTCCTTCTCCTCATGCTGGGTGAGGTCACAAGTTACCTTAAATCCTAAAACCAGCATATGGTGTGTCTGGAAGATAAGTGGTGGCACACACAGAGCTGCACATATCTAGCCCTTTGGTGTATCAGTTGGTATGTGCTGGCTAGACAGGGACTACCCACAGTCGTTGAGAGCCTGGCTTGAGCCATGGGCAACAGGACACAACTACTAATAGCAGCTGGCACCAGATGTAATGGCAGTGGCATAACATATCTCACAGCTACCATTGAATGCAAAACTCCATCAAACTCAATAGCTGTTTGTATGAGTAAAAGCAGAGCTTGGCTATTTTAATATGACCCAATAATAATAATATTGCAGGGATTGGTAAGGAGAATAATAGTGGTAGCACACAGCAAATAATAATAAAAAAAAACCAGCAAAATCTCAGCATCTGGTTGAAAGTAAATGCAGCAGCAGAGTCTGTTATCTGCATAATTTTCCCAAACAAGTTATGGGGTTGCACTCAGATTTCAGACAGCAGATCTAGGTCTTCTCTAACTGAAACAAATGGGTGTTTGCCAACTACTTCAAAGGAAGTGTTTAAAAATGAGACCGTTAAACAGCTAAGGGAGCTGATGTAATCATATTTTAACCCAATTATCCTTTCCAATATGTATTTGTCAGCATTTAATCCCATCTGCCATTGTGCTGCCCAAGTACCTAAATTGTATAGGTCCCTCAAGAGTTCTCTAGTCTTGGCTAACCTAACAAATTCTGTGCCATATGCAAATTTTAATTTGCAAATGTTCTCCCTCATTTGCAGACTCTATTAAACAACTGGTCTTATTATGGGCACTCCTCAGTTAATTCTTTGCCACTTTGGAATGTCACCAATTTTTCTGTTTCATTTTCTGCCACTTTACCAATCTCTGATCTATACAGCAATCTACCTCTAAACCTTGGTATACATAGATGCTTTACTAATCACTTTTGAAAGACTGAAAAAACACTAAAATATTTTCAAATAGGAGTGAATAAAGGAACATTTTGGTTTATTTTGACACAACAAATGGATGTTAGTAAATTTAAGAGTTTCTTTTCAATAAAATATTCCTCTATCGCTTTTATAACTTTTTATTTCTGCAGATGTTTTGTTATTTTCTCTAGTTACTATTTTAATTCATTTACTTGAGACTTCAATGAAGTCCCCTGGATCTCAATTTCTAGGAATATCTTTTATGCTTTTCCAATAAATATGTGCAATATCTACTACCTAAACTGATATAAATCCAGATAATGGCATATCTTATCTGCCTGATGAAAAATAAAATGTGCCTCAAACAATTTAATTTAATCCAAACTTACCTACAGCCATTGTAGGACAAAAACCCAGGTAAATATTTAGAACCATATAAAAAGTTCTGGTTTTATGATTTGAGATTACAGGGCCATGATCTATTTTTTCTGTAACTCTGACTCAGCAAGGCATTTTAAGGTGAAAGGTCCTAATTCTCATTTTCACTACAGACTCTTTAATAACACTCTTGAAGTGGAAAAGAATCTTACTGTATGTGAAAATCAGTTCCAGTTGGATTGCCTGTATGCTTGAGTCCTATGTTGAGTTAAAACTTGAGAGGAAAAATATTTCACTTGCATAAAAAGTCTACTGATATAATCCAAACTACAAAACAATTTTCAATTCTATCAAGCAAATTTCTTGCAGAACAGTAGCTTGAATGGTTATTTCAGTTGAATATAGGAAGTTAAATTTGTTTGAGCATTTAGTTCCTGCATTTCAGAGACAGATTCATACTAAGAGCCGAATTTAACATTTGGAGCCACAGGAATGGTTCATTACTATAAATGTCTGCAATACTAATCTAGAAAGATAATGTTCTGGTCAGGATAATAATTAACATTTAACTGACTTGCAAACATAAAGAACGGGACCCTCAAAATACAGGAATCAATGAACTGAAAGAAACAGTCATCTAAATTTTTTTCATCTAATTGAATTCCTCCTTCTAATTGTACATTAGGAAGAAGTTATTTACTATGAGGGTGGTGGAGCACTGGAACAGGTTGCCCAGGGAGGTGGTGGAGGCCCCATCCCTGGAGACATTCAAGGTGGGGCTTGACAAGGCTCTGAGCAACCTGATCTAGTTGAGGATGTCCCTGCTTACTGCAGGGGTGTTGGAACTAGATGACCGTTAGAGGTCACTTCCAACCCAAGGCATTATATGAGTCTATTATTCTCTAGAGGACTATTGTCATGCCTAAGGGGAATGACAGCACATTGCAGTACAGTGAATGCTGTAATACATTCAGTGAACAGAGACTGTGCCTGGTATATCTTTTGTACTCGGAAAGACATCCAGGTTTACTGTATCTGAATAGGAAAAAAAGTACAGGATTCCATCAAGAAGCTCAAATGCAAGTTAAAAGCGACAAAGTGACTGCGGTGTAATCCTTACCGCTTATATATGCCAGAATAATATCAACAATCTTTTTCCAGTACAACTGCCAGCAAGCAAGGAATAGTACTAGACTAAACACAGAATGTAAAAGAGCATAGAGAATTGGGGTCTGTGCTAAAAGAAATGTGAAACCCCAATGAATGGAGTAGAATGAATTGCAGACTATTCAGAGCAATGTTATAGCTTTCCCACGTGGGCACTAACAGCGGACTTCCATAATGTTTTGGCAATAGCACAATTTGCAACAACAACAAAGATTTGGCTGAATTATTTAAGCATGAAATCAACATATCTTGGACAAAAATAGCCAATGCATGTTTAGCAAAATAACTTTAAAATAAAGCACTAAATCTGAGCGGGAATGCAGTGGCTTTCATTCATCCAACTTAATACACTCTCATTTCTCTAGAAACACAATCTGAATATAAGCCAGAGTAGCCAAGGCAGAGTATTGGAGGGAAAATATGGCTGAAGAGGTTTTCATGCAGTGCATCCCCTAGAGTAGGCTGAGAGAGGGAGGAGTTTTATGAGGAAATGCACCTTCTTCTCCTCTCTTCCTTTTCCTCTGTCTAATTTAGATTAATTACTAATAATGTGATCCCTGCAGTCCTTGTGATTATTTGCTTGTTTAAGGTTGTTATTCACAGAACACAGGTGCCTGTAAGTTTTCAGTGAGGCAAAGTTTGCTTTGCAGGAAATGCATTTTTTCCCTTTCCCCCTCAGCTAAGGTTTCTTCTAAGGTGAAAAGAACAATTGCCTTTTGCTAGCAACTCAAATTTGGTGGGTTTTGTTTGTTGTTGTTGTTGTTTTTTATCCTCTTTCTTGCATGCTACTCTCACAATACAAATACCTAGATTTTTATAGAACTTCTGTTGCATGTGGCATGGCCCTGCACTCAGCATACAGCTCACACAAGGAAGGAGTGGAAAAAATTGGGGGTGTAACATATTCATAGACCTTTCAGGTTCAAAAGTCTGCATTGCAAGCATCACACATTTTACATAATGCAGAAGCACTACCCAGACCTTGAAAAAACAGAGAGGCAGAACTAATATGTTATCAAACATGCACAGCATTCACTTGGGGAAAAGGTGGAGCAGTTTAGGAAATTTATTATAAAAATTAACAAATAACAATTTTTAAAGGAATACTCTTCCAGGAACCTTTCAGACCCCCTGCCTTTTTTTCCCTATGGCAACTAATTTTCTTTCTGCAATATCCCTACCTACATCTTTTGCTCCTGTGTCTGCTACTGATGGACACCATGACACTTTCACAGCTCAAAAGGAGGGAGCAAGACCCTGATTACCAGATTTTGCTAAGACCACGGTAGCAGCAATTCTCACTGTGTCACCCAGTGCAGCCCCAGCAACACAGCAGGGCTGTGGCTACTTATTTTTTGCCTCTGCCACAGTTAGGGCAGTGTTGCTTCTCTGATACTCCAGCTGGGAGGGAAAGAGCCCTAAGGCTGCCTAAGGCTCATCTCTCCCCTTGTCTTGTGTTTCCCTAGGATGGAAGACAAGCTGAAATGCAATTGCTCTATATGTTGGTGGTGATCTATGGGATCCTTGAGGGAAGTGGGTAGTTAAGAAATCTTGCTGAAGAATAGACTCATATCCCAAAGAGAAGAGAAGCAAATGAGCAGTAAGTCCTAGTGCCCCAAATACTACCCAGTATTTGAGATGCTACTGAAAGCAAAGTTCTCCAGAGAGGTGATATTTCCCTGCCAAGCCTTGCTGAAAAGGTATCCTACTGTGGTGGACACTGTGATCACTTGTCTGGCATTGTGAAAGCTCACAGCTCATGCTTTATTAGAAGTTAACATTAATTGCTTTCTGTAGAGCCCTCAGAAATGAAGCTCTCTTATCAACATAGCAACTAAGAAATAATAACAGCAAAATCTTAATCAGAGTACAAGATGCAGTGAAACTAGACACTAAAGGCTTCTAAAGGCAGAAGATTATAATAAAAGATCAAACCATCATTAAATTGCTTCAGTAATGAAATTAATTAATTTAGAAATGACTGAATACAGAAATTTCTTATCCAGAAAAGATGCTGCTATAGGAACAAATATTGCATTCAAATGTGAAAATAAATTCCTTCATTGCTTATTCCAAAAGTGTTTTGGAATGTTAAATAACCACTTACAGGACTAACTTTTCATTTAAATAAGGAAAAGAAGAGTCTGACATCAGATGATATTCCAGTGACTTGAGAGAAGAAAAATAAAAGTTTCTTATTTTGAGCATTGAGAAGGTCAGCTCTTTGTACTGTAGCAGATCAAACATCTCAGCTTTAAAGAATGACAGAGAAAATTAAATTACAAGAAAGTAGCCAAAACCCCAATTTGATTATATTAAAATAAGAAGCCTCAAAACTGCAATGGTACTTCCATTTTGGGACTAGCAAGATCTGCCCTCTTAGTTTGCTTATTCTTTAGAAATCCCGGTCAAAAATTTTCTTTATTACCACTGCTTATACAAATATACACACACAACACATGTACAGTTAGACTTACACAATAAATGCTTGGATATTAAACCCTCCAATTCCACAGACTTGGCTGTCTAACTCTCTGGAGGGCTATATATGGAAGGAGTATTTATTTTTCTACAGTAGTGTAAAATTAAGTTAGTGAAAACGAGAGCTGGGTCCTGATGCTTCTCTGAAATTTGCTGTCCTAATTTCCAGCTGTGTAAGGCAGTAGGAGTGGGAAACTGCAGAGCAAGGGGTTGTCAGTGCCACTGGTGCTCCTCCGAGTATTCAGAGGGGTTTGAATTCAGACCGCTTTAATACGAGCTATTGTTTCCACTGTTGTTTCCCTTGTAATCCATGAAGGTTATTTAATGTGGTGTGGGAGGAGGAGTGTATTGAAATAAGAAGGGGAAACTAAGGGCATGAGAAAGATTATGTAAGTACTTTGTGAGGGTTTTCAGTGTATGGCCATTTTCTTCATAGTCTCAAACAAAAATAACCCACCTTTTATCTGAATTTTACATGTTACTCAAAAAGATGGAGTTTGTCTATTTGTTGCTCCTGTGCTATTTTAAAAACTAACATATCCCTTCTTAAAATTCCATTTGAGGTGTACTACGTCTGCATTCACAGAATCTTTTGAAGGACCACTATAAATATACTGGATAATATAGATATAACGATGTAATTTCACTGGAAGGTATGGAGCTGCATTTTAAGAATTAATACACTCTCTCCCAGGAAGATTACAGAGATGCAGGTTCTAGGTTGGCTAATAGGGTTGCATCCCTCATGTGCAGACCAAAGTGCTAGAAAAGTTATTAACTAAATCACATTATATATGTTCTTAGACACTGCATGTTTTGCATACAGTTTTAAATTTGATTTTACTTTAGAAAGGTAAAATCAAATGAAATTTTACTAGTATCAGGAAAGGGTATTGCTTTAACTAAAGAGCTATTCTTATGAAAAAGAGTTCTTAGTAGAGAATCTGTTTTCCTCCTGCTATGCAAGAATAACCTATAACCTAATTTAATTGCTTTTATTAATTTTCACCATCAGTTTTCCTTGCTTTTTCTGCATTAAGAATTGATCTTTTGGGGGTATTTTTTTTCTGACATCCAGCCACAAGAGCTTACCAGTGGCAACTTATTTCCTTATACAACAACTGAACTTCTCCCAGTTTGCCCCTTTTGGGTATTCAACACCAGTGATCCAGATCAGAGGCTCTTTTGGAAGAGCAATCCAGTGTCTGCAATTCTATAACACCTTGTAAAGTATTTTAATATTTTTGGAATTATTTTCCCTTTCTAGGCTCAGTGCCGCTTTCCAGGGGATTCTAAACTAAAGTCTAGTTTAGCAGAATAGATTTTGGAAGTTGTAAAATGACAGCTAACAGAGTCTACCTTAAACAAGTTATTTAATCATTCTCTCATAAGAAAATAACCAGGCATCCTGGACACTGCTTATTGGTATAAGCATCAATATATCAACATCAGTATAATAGGGAAAATGTGTCAAAACCCAATTATCAGCATTTTTGAATCAGCCGTTAAGATCGCCATCTGTACGCTGAGTTGTACTCCTTCCACTCATACTCACTGAAGAAGGGATTACTCTGTAAATACAGGTCCACCTACACAAAACTTCTCATCATATATGTTGAAGAGATGACTGCATGCCATAGGATGCTGCCTTCAAAAGCAAAGTCCGATCTTATATGTAAAACCACCTGACTAAATGAAGACTTCTGACAGTCACCTGTGCACTCTAACCAAAAGATGTTGAATTCGGATGTGATTATAGAAAAAAAAATTCTTAAACTTTATTGCCTTCACTTTGGCATATCAAACAATAAAATAAAGATTCTAAGAGCTTACATCTAAAACCACATTTGAAAATGGATTACTCCTTTTCTCTGAATTTTTATTTCCACTTATTTTATATTGATTTGATAGACTTAGTGCTACATTCAAGGAAAAGAAAAGAATGAGGTGCTGTTCTTATCTGTCACTTATTCACTGCTTGGGATACACAATGCAGAGAGAAACAATCAGAGCTATGCTGCCCACAGAAACCAGTATAACGAAACATCTCTGTAAGAAGTGTTCAAATGAGATTATTATTGCTCACAGGCATACCTCATATTTTAATCCCTTTGTATTATCTTATCTGTTTGCATTTGGATTTTCATCTCTTTAAATAGTTCCCTCCCCACTATAAGGTACTCAAATTCCAGGCCCTCATTTGTCATTTTTTTTGTTTGTTTGTTTGTTTTTTTTCCATTTGAAAAGCTCAGCTTTACAGGTTGGCATAAAATACCTCGGTTTTATAAGACCTATTTAGAATCTAAACTTCAAGTCCTCTGCAAAATGCTCACTGGCTTAATTAGGAGTGGAGTGGGTGTATTTTGGGAACTCAGTAGTACAGCTTTTATTTTCACCTTACAAATACAAAATGGAGGCACATACCCTCATTCTTCTGGATGGGACAAAATGCAAAGATAGCAGGAAGGCAATAGTCCTATGGATCTGGACCTAATCTAAAGGTTTTTTTGAATCATGAGCACACTAAAGGCCTGCTTTTTAAAATTTTATTTTATTTTTAGGAGAGATATTGGCTGAAAAATACACATTGTGATTCTAAGGTCATCTTTTTCTGTATCACTGAGCCAGTCTGAAAATTGCTGTGCATTATATACAGTAAGTAGATTACAGAAGTTCTTTTAGCACTTTGAAGAAGAAATAAGATCATGGGCTTCCTTCTGTACTTCCATGAAAATGGATGGCATGCAGAGCAGTATTTGTTTGACTGACATAAAATAGCTGAAATCATGTGGCTAAGAGTTGCTGGTTGTGCTCTGCCCTTTGGGTTAGTGTACAGAGAACACTCACGGTTTAAGTCTTGATTTCTCCATCCATAAAATGTGAAAGACAACATTATCTGGCTCACAGAGATTCTGCAAACAGTGATGTTTGCACAGCTATTTTAAAATACTAAGTACTGTGAATTATGCAGTGTAATTACTGAGAGTGAAGATTTACCCTCTCTAAAAAAAAAAATTCTAAAGAAAAGTATTTTGGAGAGCATCTTTAACTACCTTAATCTACACGATTTATCTATTTGCTAATTAACATTATTTTAGTCTGTTAGAACTGATCGGAAGAATTTACATGTAAAAGACACCTGACTGTAGTTGTCACTGAAGTGTACTCAATTCAATGAGAAAATCATTAAAAAGTTAGCACTGTACCTTCAAAAAGTCCCCCTTTCTTCCACCCATGTCTTTATAAGCTACTTAGTCAATAATTTAATTCTTTCTGTGACTGTGTTTCAAGTTGGTTAAATCTAGGCTGCTAAGTGGTACTTTCCTTCCAAGGCATTCATTCACTGAGGAATCCTCTTCACTATGATTTAGCCTTTCATCTTGCATGTATGCTGCTTTACTCATCACTAATTCACACTGCACATCACAGCCTACATCTGCATCTGCATCTTCTGGATGGAAAGTTTTCATTTCTTCCCCTTTAAGAATATCTGTCATTCTGCGGTCCCAGTCATCAGCTCCTAACAACCTTCCCAGCTGTACAGAAATGCATTCTGAATAAACATTGAAAGGAAGGAAGCATAAATATTTGACAGCATTCACTGTCGAGGCAGGTTATTAAGCACTCTGCATTTCAGAAGAATACTCATGACTGTCTTTCAACGAAGTATTACAAGTAAGACTCCAAGTGTTTTTTAATCTAAGCAAGCTTTTACTTTGAAAGAGGCTACTAATGCCTGGATAGGAGAAGAGAAGATTGTGAACAGGCATAACATTTTAGAGTTTCATTTTGTCTGGTTTTGTGATTATCATATTCTGCATACCTGAATCTTTGTTACTCGTAATTTTGAGAATGCTCAAAATGGAAACTGTAACAGCAGTTAAAACGAGAAATTAATTACTTCCTCCCTGTGGAGTTAGTTAATGCTTATCCCATAGGTTCAAACTTTAAGTGAATTGGTCACCTGAAAGACAGCTTGGTTCTCTTCTCCATATGGGAGATGTTTAATGCTAAGGTGTAGTAATATAAAAACTAAAGAGGGAATCATTAAGGAGAATAAGCTGCTTTTATTCTCTCTCAACACCTTCACTTGAACTTCAGTGATTTCTCCAACGTGTATGTGACTGGCCATTTAAGTATCAACAGGGTGGAATGGAAGTGTAGTACAGAAACATTATCAGCAAAGCCAGTCCAAGGAACTTTCAAAAATCATATTTTTAACCATAAGACCTAACAGCTTCTTGGCAGAGTTTATAATTTATTTTAACTGGAGTTTTTAAGTGTCTAGTTTTTATTAGCATGCTGACTTCAAACTAATTTATAATAACCTAATCTAAATTAGGTCCAAGTACATTTCCTTCTTTAAAAAAATTGCACAAATACAGTTAATTCTTCCAATATATAAAGCAACGCCAGCCATGTGTTACAAACCTGCTTTGTATACGCATATATCATAAACTGATCATTTCAATCATTCTTCCAATCTGTGCCCTGTTTAATTTATGTAATCTTATGGTTTGGGTTGCTGGAAGTCAGGAAATCCTTGCTTCAGCCCTCCTACACCTGTGCAGAGCTCTGCTGTGTCTGCACAATTCGTCCAGCTGGGGCTTCTGGCACATGTGCCTGCACTGGCAGAGCCAGTTTCTCAGATTATAAAAGATGTAGAATAGCAAGACTTTTCCAATGATGTCAGGAGAAAACTTTTGGTGTTGGAATTTGGCAGGATAACATTCCATATTAAAACATGGATTTTTGACTCCACATTGGTCTAAACCTAATCTCTTTTCCAAACAGTCCAAATCACTGCAAAAATATTAAAAAAAAAAAAAAATTACATACACAGTGGATTTCTTTTATAGCAATAAAACATGACCAAATAAATTTTCATATCTGAATTTCTATTTGCATGCTTTTTTAGCTTAATATGGTATTTGCCATATAGTAGGGGACACAACTTCTGAAAATGCAGAATCTGCAGACGATTTCTAGAGAGCTCATTCATAGGAACATGCTGGACACAAAACCAGCAAATCCATTCTGCACATTTATTTTTTCCAAGACTTAATTTTGGCATAATCTTTCGACCACAAGTTATATTGAAGCATACAAAACCAAAGTACATACCCATACCAAACTGACAGTAAAATATAGCACAAGAGATAGCACAGTCAACCTGGCTGCACATTTATGAATCTTACTAGAGTAGGAATTATCTTGTGCATGCAAAAAATGTCACACACTAGCCAAAAAGTAGACACATTCAGCACTGAGCAGTCAGTATTTAAGCACTTAATTCTTCTCATCTAATATAGCAGCTCTGACTATGGGGAATGAAAGATCAGGCACCCAACCAAGCGTGCCAGTTCAGACCATAATGATAAGATCCTGACAGAAAGGATGAGAATCATAGTTCTGCATTTCCTTCAGGTATAACAGTACGGGTTTAAATACAGAAAAAGGAAGTAAATCTTCAGCTTTAAGGTTGTATGGTTTTATTTTGGTTTTGTTTTGTTATTGTTTTTGTTTTAAACTATTATTTATTTAATTTGTGTGTGTGTTTTGTTTGTTTGTTTTTAATTATAATAGACATCCATATTACAGTTTAAACTCAAGTATTTGAGGGAACAATTTAGAATATAAAATGTCTTTTAGCATTAGGTTTTATGTGCAAATGCTTAAGGTTTTTTTTTGTACATTGCACTGTAGTACAAAACTGATCTCTGAAGGAAAAAAGCAGCAGGAAAAAAGTATCCTGCCTACCTTTAAGAAAAATCCTTAGCATAATATGAGCATAACTAACACATAATTTGTATCATGTCAGTATTAAATTGATGAATCTGGCTTATAGCAAGTCAAACTTGGGAGTGCGCAATCCTACAAAATCCTCCTGCCTGTAATGGCTTTACAAGCGGTACTAGCCAGAACAAAATTTGCCCAGGAACATTAATGCTGAAAAGAATACAGTAAAATGTGGAAGTTGTTTGAAACTTTCTAGAAAAAAAATTAATTACCTGTAGATCAAATGTAGTTAAAGAAATGTTTTTCATTTGCTAGCAAGTCTCACGTGCCCTGAATGCATGCACATTTGAAAATCTTGTTTAACCTGATTTTTTAATAAGTATCATGTTCCATTTTCAATGTAATCTTTTAAATGTGTTACAGCAACAAGAATTCATATGTCACATAAATTCAGCATCTTCAATTTGATGAGCTAACTATTGCTGTGGCATAAATTGCATTTTCCTGCTTTGAGACTAAGTACATTATTTTTGTCTAATCCTCTATTTTACAACAAATCCTTCCTCAGGAGTCTTAAAAATTTAGGGCAAAGAGCAATGTAATTTTATAATTCCAAATGGGGACATGTAAGTATGCTATACCATTACGTGCAACTACCAGAGAGCCATAGCCTGCAGACACACCTAATGTATGCAATAAAAGAGACTTGATGCATCTCAGACCTAATGACGTATATTAAGGGAAAGACAAAATGGCTAAAAAATACTTAAATGTCTTGCATCCAAATATTAAAAGTATGCAAGAGATAAAATTCTGGTCCAGTTAAATGCAAGGGACTCTTGTGACTGACTTTGCTAGGGTAAGAAAATGCATATATCCTGTGGTGTTATGACATACCAGAAGGCTTACTGTGGCCTTGCAAGCACATGGCTGGCAGCTATAGAAATGCAGCACATGCTACACTGTGACCTCAGTGATGCCCTCAGAGCCTGCATGCAGAGTCTAATGCCATACCCAGAGTGTTACTGAGACATCAGATTTTAGCCCACACAGGTTCAACTTCCACTGTGTCAGGAACAAGGCAGCTGGGCGTCAATGTAGGCTACGTTTACATATTCTGATTGCTAAACCAATGATGATCCATACAAGTGTTTTTACTGTAGCTGCCACTCAGTTCAGATAAGCTAGGGAAGTCACCTCCTGAATGCTATGGCACTGAAGCCTAACAGACATAGCCACATTCCTAGGTAACAAGTGGGGGGAAAAAAAATATTAAAAAAACTTTTGATACTAGCAAGTGACAAAGCTTATAACCACTGCTAGAAACAGGTGAAGCCATATGGGAAGAAAAACCTCTTTGGAGAATTAAAACCAAAATTGTATTACAAAATGTGCATATAGTCCTCACCGCAGAGCTGCTTCTTGCTTAGCACTGGCTATGGTGTGTATGCTCAGCATGGTCTCCAAGTGGAACTGGGTGCAAGGTGGCATGCCGTGATGCGCAGGGAGTGCTGGCTGCTCTCAGGGAGACTGCTTTGTTCTAAAGCTCATCTGTAATTTCCCTTTTTCCTAAGACTGTCTTGAAGGAGTCTTTTCTGCTTTCAGCAGAAGTGCTTTTAGGAAACTTCACTTGCAGCAAAATCAACATTAACTGTCATAAAACTATTCACTAATTTCCTATTTGTTCCTTCAGAGAAAAAATAGAGCTAATTCTAGGTTGAAAAAAAGCCTTGCACAAACCCACATCTCTTAAGATGAACTGCAAAATAAACCCAGGAGGGACTGAACGGAGATAGTTAAGTGCCCTCCAGATATTGGTTTCATAGGTGATTGTTCCACAAGGAATCCATGGTGTTCATAAACATACCTGTGAATGCAGGGTTTGTTACAAGTGTGTTTTATATAAGACATGTCAAAAATGCTATCATTATGCATGGATAGATAGAAGATATAAAATAAATATTTCAAGAAGGGATCAGAAAGCTCTCTTCTACAGCTACAGGAGAAACTGAAGTCAGCTGGAAAAATGAGGTCTGCTGTCCCTGGAATTTCTAAACTATCAGGTGATGCAGGCATTTTAAGGCAAATAGACACTAAGAAAGCACCCTGTTTATATTTGAGAAAGTTCATCTTTCCAAGATAAAAATTATGTTAATTATCTATATCCAAATGTGGTTTTTAGTTTAGAATCACATTTTTTTTTCTCCAAAAGAAAGTCAAATGTAGATAATGCCTCAAGAATGGTTCATCTGTTTTATGTTCCTCAAACACAGAGGAAAACACTAATTTCAGTCTGAATGGATTTTATTTAAGATTAAAGACATCTACATGTGACAGGACACAATGCATCTTTTACTCTATGTTTGTCCATCTTGAATTAATTTTTACACTTTCCACAGCCATCACACAAGGAAACTCTGAACAAAAAAACCATAGTATACAATTCTTCTTATGTTTTAATAACTAATGGAGCTGTAACAACACAATAAACTAAACCTAATCTAAAATAGCACACCCCTAGATGGAACAGAAGGGACAAAAATATTTGTGAAGCTTTCCAAGGCTTACTATGCATGAAGCCAATTTTTTTTTTTATTATTTTTTATATGTATATATAAATTATAATGTATTCAAATTTTCTCTCAAGGAGCTTTTGGATACCTTAGCTGATAGAGAAAGATGTTCCAGAATCTGTGGTGTTCTAAACTGCACCCCATCATTCAGGGGAAAGAAGGAAATAAAGTAGTTCAACTCATATTTACATAATTTTATAACTATTAAGTGATTAAGTGATTTTATCGCTATTAAGTAGAACGAAGTTGTTCTAAGGACTGCCAACTAAAAGTAGAGTACTTGCCTAATGGTAGTGATATTTGCAGGACCTTTACAAAGTTCAGAATTATCTTCTCTATTGATAAGCAATGCTAGAGGTAAGAAGGATGATTGAGGCATTTATTGATGTACTAGAATTGGCTGATGTACTTTGTAACAGATGCTAAAGGTTCATGGAAGTCTCCCTCCAGAGGGCATGTAAGGAGACTCATACTCGATGAACATCCTAATTTAATTCCATCTGATACTGAACAAAGTTGTCCTTGCTAGTCTCTCAATTTTAGCAACATCTTTCTCTTTTTTTCAGATTCAGAATGCAGTGATACTTTTTACACCATATCTTATGTAAGTTTGGATGAAATATGAAGTGGGATTCTAAGGTTCAGGTATTCAGTGGTTTTCAAACTTTTACACCAGTCTAAGTTGAAAGCTTTATAAAATAATTACTACTATTTATTAATACAATCTTACAAATAAACTGATCTGATTAAAACTTATTTCTCTGACCCTTGTGGCCAGGAAGGCCAATGGTATCTTGGGGTGCATTAAGAATAGTGTGGATAGCAGCTCGATAGAAGTTCTCCTCCCCCTCACTCTGCCCTAGTGAGGCCTTATCTGGACTACCGTATCTACTTCTGGGCTCTGTACTTCAAGAGAGACAGGAAATTACTGGAGACAGTCCAGCAGAGGACTACAAAGATGATTAGGGGACCAGAGCATCTGTCTGACAGAGAAAGGCCAACAGACCTGGGGTTGTTTAACCTGCAAAAGACTGAGAGGGGACTTTATAGAATCATACAATTTTTTTCAGTTGGAAAAGACCTTTAAGATTGAGTCCAACCATTAACTTAACACTGCCAGTCCCACCACTAAACCATGTCCCTAACCACCTCATCTACATGGTTTTTAAATACCTCCAGTGATGGCGATCTCACCATCTCCCTGGGTAGCCTGTTCCAGTGCTTTTCAACCCTTTCAGTAAAGAAGTTTTTCGTAATAACCAACAGGCACCTCCTCTGGTGCAACTTGATGTCATTTCCTCTTGTCTTATGACTTGTTACCTAGAAGAAGAGACTGACCCCCACCTCACTACTACCTCCTTTGAGGGGATTGTAGAGAGCAACAAGGTCTCCCCTGAACCTGCTCTTTTCCAGGTTAAACAAACCCATTTCCCTCAGTCACTCCTCATAAGACTTGTTCTGTAGACCCTACACCAGTTTATCAGTGATTATAAATATCTAAGGGGTGGGTGTCAAGAGGATAGGGCAGACTCTTTTCAGTTGTGCCCAGCCTAGGACAAAAGGCTATGGGTGCAAACCACAAACTGCAACACAGGAAGTTCTGTATGAACATGAGGAAAAACTTCTATAGCATGAGGGTGACAGAGCACTGGAACAGGCTGCCCAGGAGATATTGTGAAGTCTCCTCTGGAGATTTTCAAAGTACAATTGGATGTGATTCTGAGCAACTTGCTTTAGGTGAACCTGCTTTGGCAGTATTGTTAGACTAGATAATCCCCAGAGGTCCCTTCCAACCCCTACCATTTTGTGATTCTCTGTTAAGCAATATTGTTTGTCACTAATTCATCTTGTATGAGAGATATAGGCCATTCCACTGGAGTATTTGTATGAAATTTGAAGTCAGATTGACAAGAGTTGGAGTTACTTGACTTATCCTATTTAACCTTTTAAACAATGGGACAATATAAGATTGATTTTCCAAGCCTCTGGAAATGTCAGTTTTCCAAGAGTTACTAAAAATGAATGTTAACAGTCTAAAATGCACATGAGACATGCATCTCCTAAAACACTTGAGAGAAATTTCTGTACGTGTTGATTTAGACGATGCTGTTTAAAAACACTCCTGAATAACCACAAGAATGGAAAATATCTCAGCATATCCCCTGAATACATCATCTACCTTTTTCCTAGTTATAAAATAGAAATATTTATTGAACACAACTGCTCCCCCATGGAGTAAAGACGTTGCCTTTTCATCTATACAATTGCTTCATTCCCTTAATCTTAATATATTACCATTCTCTAATGACCATAGACTGTTTTTTCTAGTTCTTTTGCTTCCCCTATAAACCCTACCCTAGTTAAATTTTTTTCTTTTTTTTTTTGGTTGTTTTTTTTTTTTTTTTTTTTTTTTTTTTTTTTTTTTTTTTTTTTTATTTTTTC